>CAIGRT010052260.1:0-15830 GCA_903798405.1 Fraxinus platypoda | reverse complement strand
GGTATATAACCTGAATCCGTGAATCTTAATATTCTGGCATGATGTAGATCGTAGGCTTTTGATTATTTTAATCTAGGATGTTTGCATCTAGATTTGATTTCAGTTTTAGATATGATTTATATTTCTAACAATATTGACCAGATAATCTAGAAATGGGAACTATAATGAGACAATGTAACTTACCAATTCTGAAGAACGCCATCCATATCTTCTTTCCCTCTTGCTACTGAAGATGTATCCTCGAGATAATGGAATTCAGCCTTCTCCACATATGTTGTCCATTCTTCTCTAATAGAAAAATTGGTGTCTAGCATGATAGACACCTCTTATTGTAGTCTGTTGGTTCTACTGGCTGCATTTTCTCGAAGTCCATCAATTGCACTTTGAACCTGGACAAAAAGAACAACACACAGAAGTTAAATAGTTAATCATCATCCATCCTCCATAAACCAACTTACTCAAATAATCATTAATGATAGAATAAGTGGAATTGGAAAGGGTGATTCAACATACGATGAAAGAAACTGAAATAGAACTATAGTTATGGGCTCAAAGGATTTATTTGGACTATCATATTGTCAACCAAGAACATTTTAGGTTTGAGAGAATATTTCTCTAGCCTAAAACATGTAAAAGTAAGTAAGTCGAAGCTTAATTTTTTGAAATGTAAGGTTTTTGACAAAAAAAAGTTGAATTAACTTTTTTTTTTGGCCAACATGTTTGGCAAGAATTGTTACTTCAAAGTAACTTTTAAGTACTTACACTTTTTCAGGCTTAGCCAAACATGTCCAACTCTACAATCATGATTAGCCTATTCAAATGTTTCATCTATTTTCAGAGGTTTCATCCATGTAGGAATACTCCGACTCTACAATCATGATTGGCCTATTCAACAACACTTTCACCATGCAACGCCTCTTCTTGGCCTATGCATAAGTGCCTCCCACATGTGATAAGGAAAAATCCCAAAATTGAAGGAGAACAATGCAAAAGAAGAGAAAATGACTAAAAGAGAACAAAAACGTGAACTTGGGGACTAAATTATAGTAGTGTCAAAAGTGGAAGGACTTTGGATGCATTTTATCAAGGGTGTGATTGAAATAAAAGTCAAAATATGAGGACCAAAATATAGAAGATGAAAAGTTAAATGACCTGATCATGAAATTATTGAGGGACTTAAAGGCAATTTTTAGCTTCGCCTATGCATAAATGCATCCCCATGAAGTGAAGGCTCCCTCAATAAGAAGTGGCCTTTGAAAATGTCATGAATAAAAAGAACCCCTGAAAAAGGAAAGCCTTTGAAGAGGCTATGAAGAAAATAACCCTCGAAGAAGGGGGGACTATTATTACGCCTCTTGCAACGAAACTCTAAGCAAGGCTAAGTGGTAGCTACACAGCAGGTGAACCTAGGCCCGCACTCCACGTCATTTTGCTCATGTGGCAATTTGGCAGAACCCTCATGGGGAGCTGAGCTCTCAAGGATGATGTAAGATAGATAGAGGTGTTTTAAAGATCTTCATACAAGATATTGTACCAAGTCGATTATGTGACAACTCACTGAATAGGTGGCTCTACTCAATCAAACAAGTCAAGTCTAG
Source organism: Fraxinus platypoda (assembly GCA_903798405.1). Classification (NCBI taxonomy): domain Eukaryota; kingdom Viridiplantae; phylum Streptophyta; class Magnoliopsida; order Lamiales; family Oleaceae; genus Fraxinus; species Fraxinus platypoda. Next base: position 14,232 of record CAIGRT010052260.1, on the reverse strand, counting down.
TCTAGTATTACATGTCGGTCTAAGGCTGCCAAATAGTCACAACATTAAGTGCAGCATGACCTAGGAATGATTTATCAGTCTATGACAAGAGGCCCCAATCGCTAGGAAGAGACTACGTGTCTCTTCATCCAACGACTCTTACTCATTATTTTCTATTATAAAAGCTTACACTTAGTGTCATTTCAATGTAATGCAAATTTAGACTCTTAAGCTATAACTTTGCCATATCACCGTTCCATCCGTTATTCCCCAAAGTCCATCCCTTTTTTATATTGGAGGGTCACGTCTAAAACCCTCCCACACTCACATATTTACTTTTCTAACTGACTTGACCATCCAAGTGCACGCAGCTAACTCCACCCCCACCGGAGGAGGCCACGTGTGACAACAGTTTGTTCAAGTGTGCAGGAACGAGATTTGCGTGAAAGTGAGATGCTTTGGGATCTGTTGGCCACGTTGGAGGTATATTTTTTAGGGTCCACAAATAGTATCAAAGAATAATTTTTTAAAAAAAAATTTAGATAGTATCTAATCATGTCAAACGATACCCAAGTGTAAATCATCAACTAGTATGTGAAAGAGGACGAGATGCAAGTCTAACTGCGATGATTTAGGAGCAACCTATACGAATATATAAATACAGTAATAAATCAAGTCTTATTTCTTGTTCACTTCATGTCTGCTTAAAAGATCGAGTAAAATGTTAAGTCGAGAAAAGATAATTGGGTTTTTGTATGATGGTCCTAAAATTGAAATATCACCTGAGATCCTCAGCTTTTTGGACAAAATAGCATTCATTATTTAACCACATTTCATTATCCCATGTTACAATCAGTACAATGAATCCCACATTTCATTATCCCATGTTACAGTCAGTACAATGAATCTTTGATGTTCTTTACTTTGTATTATGCCAAGAAAATTTTGTTGCTTGTTACCTAAAACATGTCAACTAGAATCTCTTTCAAATGCAAACGAATAATTAAAATTATTTTTTCAATGGAATTTTCTTTTTCTTACGAGGCACAATTGCAACATGTTTGCGCGTAACACTTAAGAGACGTCCCTTTGTTATGCATGACTCAAAAACATTTATGGGATTAAAAGGAAAAAAATTGAAAACTTAATTTTATGTAGTATAGTTAAAAATCAAAACTAAGTGATTTAAAAAAAAAAAAAAATCAAAACTAAGTACCAAACCATAGCTTCACTACCAATGGAGTTGGGTCATTTTAGATCCATTTAGTGTAGCCCAGCCCATAGGATCACTGCCCTCTTGAAGAACTCGATCCAATATGTTGACCAACAAGACCCATTAATTTATAAGGAAAATTCAGATTACTTCAATGAAAATCTATTTAGGGATTTTGGCACCACCGAGAATGAGATAATTAGATCTTATACAAGTGGTTGAAGTGTCGGTCGACAATGCTTAAGTAACATGTAGTTTTTCCTGTGCGTTCCTTTTCATTTGATGAGTTGAGGAAGGCCATTTAACTTTAGTTTTAGAGAAGTTCTCAAAACTTGTGGATTCCAAAAAAATGTGTGGTTAATCACATCAATTACAAACCTAAACCATTTCCATCCCCCAACCCACAAACAAAGAGAGACAAATTGGAGTTGAACTTCTCCAACTTTTGATAGATGAGACACTTGTTGACTTTGAACCCCCAAAGGCCGTGTATTTTGCTACAAGAGATTCTTCTTTTATTGGAGAAAATGTGCAAATGAAAATGACCGTAGTGCTTTATTTACCTGTCTCCAACTTAACAACATCCTTTTGTCACTTCTTAATTTCTCTTCATCACTCTGCAACTTAGGCTCTATATTCAAAAGTAATCAAGATTTGATGCTTATATGGGTTGGGGAAAGTACTAACCACAATGTAGACTATCACTTGTTCTAAAATAATTACATATAGTATTTTTTAATGTTCGAGGATACGTCGCACATCATATGTGAACTCAAAAACAATGGTGCATTGGGACTTACCAAGTAGACGTGGCAATCGAGATCGAGTTGACGGGTCGACTCGATCACAAATAGAAGTCAACGTTGTATAAAAATGTTAAATTCAGTAAAAATCAACACATCCTATAAAAGAATCTAACTTCAACATTATGTGATTTACCTTATAAATATGGAGATGGTATGGATACTTGTTATATGGGGCAACTAGCATATGTCAACTTTTTAGTGCAAAGAGATGAGATCTACTTTCACGTAGTACTTTAGCCGTCGTCCCTACTTCAATTCACCACTCCATGTGAGAGGAGGTAATCCATTATGTACAAATGGATTAACCCATAAAATCGCCCTAGTGCTTTATGAGTAGTGAGCAATTCTTTGGTTGTGATGGATTTGTATAGTTTGTAATTGGTCATTGACTAACCCAAAATCGACACGTTCAATACTCTATGGTTAGTTACTTGTGGATTGGAGTCTCCACTTTCATCATTTCACAACCCGGGGTCCCATTTTCAGGAGAATATACGTACATGGCAAATATATAGAGGCTTACATAATTGGGAAACATTCAAAATGTTCATTATGACACGTGCAGAGGTTTGAGTAGACCGTGTATGGGATCTCGAGTTAATCTGTCTAAAGCTGAAATTAAAAATCAAATTTCAACGGTGTTCTCAAATGAGTACTCACCATCTTATTAGGACATGCGTGATAAGACTAAAAACTTGTTAGTAAGGTACTTTTACCTCGACAAGTCTCTAAAGTAACTCCTATTGAACCAAAATAATGACGTTGGAGACCCTCGTTTAAGTTTGTTCTCAATGGAGAGAGGGTATCAAAGTTCCCAAAAAGTGTTTAATGCAAACAGAAGTCATGTTTACAAAAAATAAAGATACGTCAACGTAAAACATTATTTTTTTTATTAGTCAAAAAATCATTTAAATTATACGTAAATTAGAATCTTACAATATATTTAATTTAAGTATGTTCATATGACTAATGATTAATTAAGTTTGACCAACCCTAATCTATGACTAATGATTGTTATATAGCATAGGCATGTTGCATGTATATGTATTAATTATTTTTAAAAATTAAGTGGTGGGGTCTCATTATGTTTTATAGTAAGTTGGGTACAAATCAATATCTCACGAGACAGATTTTGAGCATAAACTTCGAAAGATAATCTTTTTTCTCCATTACACAGTTGACTGTGTGAGAGTGTGTGTTCCCAAAGTTGATCAATGACAGTTAATTAAAATGCTAAAAAAGACAATTAAATTAAAAGTGAATCTCTTTTTTATGAATCAAGCATAAGCAAGAGAGAGATTATTGCTTAGGAGCTTGTCTCTTATCTCCGATGCCTAAACGCATCAGCGTTTGGCGAAGAGAAGGGAATTATAAACTGTGAATGAGGTGTGAACATTCAATGAAAAGTCCAAGAACACTGAGATTACCCTAAGTACACCTCTGACATCCACAGGTCACGAATCGATTTTGGAACTATGTTCAATAAATCATCGGAATTCTTTGATAGCTAGAAAGAATTGAAGTGACGAGTTTCTTGATTTACCAATCAAGAGATTCTACAGACAACTACCACTACTATAATTTACGTGCTTGAACTTGAAGGTTCACTTGCAACTACTCTACCATTGCTAATGCTGGATGGCATGCAGATCAACACCTTAGTTCATGCAATGAAACTTCTCCTTTAGGGCATCACTTTCAATTGTACAAATTGCACATACCTCTCATATACCCCTCTCCTCACAACCCTACCCCTACCCCAAGCAAGAACTCGATAGCACAGATAAAAAGAAATAGCAAGTCAACTCCTCTCTGGATAATGACGTCATCCTCTCCATCAACTTCCAATATGTCCAAAACCCTTTAAGAAGGCTTGACATGCCTATTAGTTCTCATCAAACAATTTTCTCCCTCCCTTTCTTGCACACAGAAACTAAACCTTAACCTTAATAAGACAAACACTCGACATGTACGGACAACATGGGAATGAATACTCCATGGAATTTCTTGCTCATTTTTCATTACAAAACATCACCACAGCACACCCAACTAACCCATCACTTTCGCCTCTCCCCTCCCTCGCGATTCCCGGCAATGAATACGACTCCATTTCTGCAGTCAAATCCGGGCTCGGAAATAGCAGCAGTGGATGCAGCAACATTGGTTCACCCAATTCAATCACTAGTTATGGACCATATAGTCCAACCCTAGTTCAAAGGAGCACCAGCAGCAACTCTCTTTGCAAAAATTTTGAGACCTACTACTCCCTTATGAATAATTCCTCCCCATCCGATACAAGCTCGTACAGAAAGTTATTAAGCACCAATGATTTACAGGTAAATACAGTACTTGACTTTTACAATACAATAGACAAGATTTTTACTTCCTCAATTTTCTTCTTTATTCTCTTGGAATTTCAATGTAACAGGGAGGAAGATTGGCGCAACACAAACAAAGCTTGAAGAGTGCGATGGCGAATGAGGTGAGTATCATAGAAGGTATGAACAAAGCATGCAGATACAGTCCGGAGGAGAAGAAAGAGAGAATTGAGCGATACAGAAACAAGAGGAATTTGAGGAATTTCAACAAAAAAATCAAGGTTTATAAATATGTTAAGATATTTCTTGCTTTTTTGGACATTACAAGAATTTTTTTAACTTAAAAGTGTCCAGTACTCACGTGTACACCTTACCAAACATGTCATTAAAGCATTATTCGTTATTCATAACGAAAGCGTGTGCACTTGACATTACTGATTTCTAACATCAATTTTTTTCCAATTGATCAGTATGAGTGTAGGAAAACTTTAGCAGACAGTCGACCACGCATTAGGGGACGATTCACAAAGAACGACGAAATAGATAAAATGATTCAAACTCAATTGGATCATGCAGAGATCGAGGAAGATGATGACAATTGGATCAATTTTCTCAATGCATTTTCAGAAAATCTGATGCCTTAATCCTCAGAAGAGTTCCACAATTTTAATGTTTGGAGCTTTTGTGCTGCAATGTTCATCGATTCTCATTAATTTTATGAAGAATTTTAAGGATTCTTAATGACCAATTCTTAAGACTTATTTGAAGAATATTATGTTATGGATTTAACGTCTAATCCCATACTATCGAGAGCAATATAAAACTGAAACCGATATAAAAAAACAAGTAAGAAATACGATTCATAGTGATTCACTCTCTCCAGCTGCAGGGTTTCATTGTAACGAAGAAGAAAACTATTAAAACTTATTTCTGAACTCGCGTCTCTGCTTTTACTCTCTACCAAGAAAATGGTTCAAGCTAATATCCTTCATATGAAATATTAGGACGACCTAATGTACGTGTGAACTACCCAATATTATATAATCCATAACATTTTAATTTCGAGGTCAACCAAGATCCAACATACTCGACCAAGTACATTCCTAGTTAGAAACTCGTGGCAACGACTTGTGTTTGCTACAGGCTTCACCACTTGAAATCAAGAACTTTGTTATCAGATGAGAATTATGGAAAAATAGTTTGGCAATTCTTACAGCCATTAAGTGACACATACATAGTCTAAGACACTTTATCCCAACAAAGCTACAATTGTATCAGTGGTGCTAAACATCACAGTCTATTCATAAAAATAAACCTTATCAAAATAAGCAATTGTCAACTCCCTCTATGTTTTCCATAGCTGGGCTCAAATTCGAGCAAAGGAGAAAAAAAATTGCGGTAGGCTGATAGTCAGTATAAAACTTTTTCAAATCTCATGATATGACTTGTAAATGTAGTTACGCATAACTCAACAGAGTAGCGAAAAATGAATCATATAACTGACCCTAAATTTATTTGGAAAAAGCCTAGTTTGTCCTTGGAGTTGAAACAAGCTAGTGTCAATTCCTGCATTAATCATTATTTGAAGGAAATTAAAGAATTGAGTTGAGAATAAAGGTTCTAAAAAGAATTTGTGGGATTGGATGCACGAGGCGAGGTTAGTGGTAAGTTTTAGTGTTAGAAAAAAACTATTGCATACAGAAGCATACATTCACAAACCTAGGTTTAGAATTATATGACGCACTATAATTTGGTTTCTTTTGATTGATTAGATGGTTCATAGTTAGTCACCTGAGAAAAGGTATCCAAAATTACTTGGTTTAAATTTATAAACAAAAGAGAAATGAATGAGAATACGAGTACACAGTGATTTGTGTTTATCAAGATACTAAAACAGATAAGTCATGGCAAGAGACAAGGTCGAGCCTCAAGTCTTACGAGCCTAAGCATAATAAGACGTTTCTTTATTTTTAATATTATTTTAATTATTCTAAGATTACTGACAATAATTCATTTTATTTAATTAATTAATTTAACTTAAAAAAAATAAAAATAAAAGGTGTGTGCTTCAAGGCTCGCATTAGTTGCACCTTTTGGGTCCTAAGTCCGCATTGATCACACTTTCATTGTATAGGCGATCAAAATAGGGTTGACGGTCTTTTTCAAGCTTTTTTCCATAAGGAAGGCGCATTATTCCTGCCTGGTCCCCGCCTTCTTTCACCTCTTTAAAAACCAAACATGAGAAGAAAAACTCGTGCAAACTAAGACTAGTCTCATTTCATGTTTCTTCGAGACCAAGTGATTGATGTATTAGATAAAGTTGTCAATTACCCCACCATCATGAGAAAAAAGGTTTCACACCACATTTTTCTTAATCACACCATTGTTTAATTGCAATGAAAATTCCCAACTTTTGCTCATTTATGTGTCTAATTTTCATCATATATTAATACCTAACATTATATGAATAAGCATATTCTGTCCCTGAAAACTATCAAATAATTCGTCGTGCGAGAGTTGAAAAAGACTCATATGCCATCATAGTATTTTTAAATAAACAACAAATACAAAAACTTTGAGCGAATAATTTTCTTACGCTAACAGAATGTAGAAAAAAACTGTCTTTAAAGTTGAGGACATAAATCCAAAAATGAGCAACTATTGAGGACCTTCATTGCAAATGGCATGGTTAACAAAAAAGTGTAGTATGAATATAATAACTCAAAAAAAGAACCTCATTAACATTACTTACACAAATTAGTAACAAAGATCACCCCACTCCCACTCCCACTCCCACTCCCACTCCCATTTTCTCTTCACCCTTCGAAATGTTACCGTTTTTGAAAGCTCGTTTTTGGCTTTAGGAGCCACACTAGTTTTTAAATTGTAAAAGCAACAATTTGCACTCTCATCTTTACATAAATCATTATGTCTTTCATGTTACTTAATCATGAGTTTTTATTCTATAATAATGTTAAATGATCCAAGAGTAAATATTAGACTTAGAATCTGAATCTAGACTATATTTTACTTAGAGGCTAATGCCTTCAAGATGGACCACAGCCGGCGTTGGCTCATCCACTATATTTGTTAATTACCTTTTTAACAACACCATTATCCAATAAAATTGCAATTAGTAAGTATAAAGTAATCTTACTGCTTTCTTCGATTTTCCAAGAGCAATGAAAAAGTTAAACTTTGCGTCTTTTGTCTAATTCAACATCATTTTTTCTTTTCTATTTCATGCCTTTCCTCCTTTCGGGTCGAATCGAGTTTCCTAAAAACTCTTTATTGGGATGAAAACAAGCATGTTGGAGAATGAAATTGCAGCAATATATAAAATAGATTTAGAGTCTTTGTGCTTGTTTGCATCCAATAGATAATTGTTGCCAAAAAAAATACTGATCATGCTGAAAAGATGAAAAAGATCAATTAATTGGCTGGCAGATATTGCAATATGTGAAGGGAAGAACTTGTTTAAAGAATTAATTCTTCTCTTTTTATTTTATGGGTCGGGTATCTACTTCAATCAACCAATTATACTGTGTTGAAAGTTCTGAAATAGTATTGACCTGAGAGAAATTCACGTAAGGTAAAATTAGAAACCTGAATCTATATCTACGCACACACGTTTATATAAACACATCTATCCATATATAGACTAATACATGTCTGAGTGTAAAACATTTGGTAATTTCACTAGTGCACGTGGATCAGAAAAGGGGGAATTTGACCAAAATTTATCATATCCTGTAAGAAACTGTAAATTTAAGGAATTGATGCTATATCAAACAGAGAAAAAAGCTGAACGAAAATGGGGATATCCCAGTTTAATAAATTTTACAAGCTTCGTCATAAAAAATTAAGCAAAAGAACTAGACCTACAAAACAAAGTTTGTGACATTATCATCTATGAAACAAAGGTCATCAAGCCAAAAAGGACAAGAGACGAACACCTCACATAGTTATTAGTGATTTTGACTTCCGAGCCTTCCTCTTAAAGGACTTGGGATTCAACAAAACCTTAAAAGGAAATGAGAAAGGTTTATAAGTTGCCCTTCGTTTTGCTCTCCCTCTCCCTGCATTTATTCAAAAAAGAAAAATATGAATTAGAAAGTTAATATAGGTCTTTATTATCATCATTATTGCTGAAAAGAAACTAAAAACAATCATTTGATAGAAAAATTAGATCAGAATCAGATAGTTTTAGTAGACTTGAGGTAAAAAATGAATTCCCATATCCAAACAGTGAACAGATTCATATAGGTTGGAGTGAAAGATAGATAACAAGAACTCCGATAGAAATTGAAATTACATCTAAAATTATGAAATCAGGATATAATCATACCTGCTTGAGAATTATTCAGGAGTTGATGACTTGTGACAAGATTTATCTGCTTTTTCTCGTGCATCATATTATCCACCAATGGATCATATTTTGCAACAGAATTCTCATTTACCATTGGATTACTAGATTCTTCAATAGCCATTTCATCACCCAAGGAAACTGAAGAATGCATCATTTCCTTCAATTGTTCTCTCTCCATATGGCCATTTTGTGAAGATATACCAGTTGAAGCTAAAACTGGTCCTTTTTTGTGTTCTCCCTCTATCTTGCTTTGAACAGTATTCACTTCAATTCCTTCTTGTGCACTTGAAACCACATCAACGCTATTTTCCATATTGGACTCCTCAATGTTGGCAGAGAAATAACTATCATTCAACGAAGCAGGTTTGCCAGAGAAGGGAGTAATTTCACTTTTACTCGTGGAATTGAAAACTGGTGTCCCATCTGATATAACATTTGTTCTACAAACAGGTATGCAACTTTGTAATTCTGAACCGGGTAATTCTACATCTTTGTGAACAGAATTTTCATCCAACTTGCTTGAATTCCTCAGTTTCTCAATGGAAAGAGTATCAAGTTTCTCAAAATCAGTGAAACAATTTGAAGTACCAGCATCTGTTGGCAAATCTGACATCTCAGAATCTTCACAGCCAAAAACCTGATATTTGTTCTTCATATCATTTAATGAAATTTGACTGTCTTCGAGCAGAGGAATAAGTTCACCTTGCTCTTTGGGAAGGGGATCCAATAGAATTTTAGAATCTTTACAGTTTTGACTTTCTTCAAAGAGAGGATTAAGATTGACTTGCTTTTGAACCACAGCCTTAAGGATGTCTTGTCGTTCAGGCAAAGAATTCAGGCCACCCTTCTCTACAGGCATCTCATAATCTGCAATAGCTGCCTCGGTCTCCTTGGCCACAGGCAAATATTTACCATGATCTGGTGGCTCTGGTGCCACCTTCTTCAGAGAGATTATGTCTTTGATTTGCAGACCATGCACAGGCAGACCATTCATGCTTGATGTGAAGTCAATGGTTTTGACAGTTTTGGCTGCATTGCTGGAGGCGGAGAAAGACTTCTCCATGTCATCTAGTATCAAGTCGCCATCACCACTAGAAATAGGATCCCATTTAAGCCAGTCATCAAATGGAGATTGCTCTGAATTAGTTTGTCCGCTTGATGGTATTCTTTCAACCTTAATAGCCTCCTTATAAAAATGTTTTTTCCTTAAAGCATTAGCTAGGATTGATCTAGCATAAATAGGAGTAAAGAAATTGCATCCATCAGAAACAGAACAAGATTGAAAGATTACCTAAAGCTTCTGCAAGTTCGCTTACCTACAATTTTTGGAAATGGCTGCTTTAGCACGCTCCTTGGAGAGCCCAAGTAGAGATAACAAATTTGCAACATCATATGGTCCTCGAAGTTCAGTAACAGAAGGAGCAGCACTAGAGAAAATTAAATTATTTCCTCGTGTCCAATCAACTAGTAGCTGGAATTTATGTAGTTGGTCAGTTAAGCTGTAGCAGGCTGCATGATTTAGCAATCAAAAGAGTAGTCCACCCCAAATCCCAACTCTCCACCCACCCACACTCCAAGAGGAGAAAATGTGAAACAAAGCACCCAGAACATACTTCTAGGTATTGGAAATTAAGACTGCAAAATCCAATACCGATTAGCAGAAATCTACATATTTAACCATTTGATAGACATGGATATAAAACATATCCCAAGGAAATTGAACAACCAGTCGTGTACTCAATCTCAAAGTAGCACAGTAGTATTTGATTGGTATTGCTGCAGGAAGATGAATTGTTCAGACACAATAGTTTCTGACATCGATCATTTTATTTTGATTAGACTGGTTAGTAAGGATAGCGGAAGCTAAATCTCAACTGAGCTGTGGTAAAAAGTGGAAGGGGAGCTTGAAAGTAATACTTCATTCAAGCACCGGACACAGATAGAACATGAGATGCGTTGCCTAAATACCTAATATGAAACAAACATAGCTAAATCATTTCATTTTTTTTAAAATTTTGTAGGGAAGATTGAATCAACCCCAGTGAAGTACTTTTGTATTGATTCACACTGGTCCCCAAGTTTCAATTCGAATCTAATTAACTCCACCCCACCAACCTGTCCATTCCCCTATGATTTATATCATCATTGATGTATGACATAGTTACTGAAGCGAATGAAGAGTGCAATGAGCTGATTCTGTATAATTATTTATGCTTTCAAGGACAGTTGAATGACAAATGTATCGGCTAGGGTTCTCTAGGGTTGGGGCAACAAGAAATCCTTGCTCATGCGCCAATCGTGAAGTATTGATAAGTTATAATCTTGGAAACTGAAATGGTATAAGCAATAAGATGCATCGATTACAAAGTTTAAATATACTGCCATTGATCAAAAAAATTTCTATACACATACTAGTTGCATACCATTTTTGACTAATTTTAATCTTATTTGATAGATATTCAGTCCGTCAAATGGAAAGAAAACCATGATTTTGGGAATAAGACTTAGTTTGTTGTTGAGACTCCAAGCATTATTTTGGTCTTCATATTAAAAACAAGGACCATATATTTTACCACTATTACCTTTCGGTGTCTATAAAGATATCACATCCGAAGCTCAAATAGAAAATTTCTAAAAATATACTGAACCAACAAATACACAGTGGGATTGAAGAGATAAAATGTTAAGTTGTAACCACTAACTTCATGTCACTACTCAAGCTAGCAGTAGGTCAATAAAAATATACTCGATGTCAAAATGTGTGACTTTTTTCTCGACAAACTAGCAAATTCCAGAATTTCTAAGCAACCATTTTATATGGATCCTTTTATGTCCAGAAACTCGGGAAGATAGTAGGTTTTTTGTGAGCTTTGTTATAATAACTGTAAATTGTAATCAACCCACATTGGTGAATTTTAATAAGCAAATCGGCCCGTGCTATTACTATAGCGCAACTTTTTTGTCTTATGTTTTCATGCTTAACCTCTAAATAAGAACTTGTACACAAATCTTGAATATTGAAGATAACTCTAAAGCTCACCTTGCAATTAGATATCACTTCCCTCCTTGCTTGTGCATCCACAATAAAACTAGAGTAAGTAATCTCAAAGTACACTCCACGCTGCACATCAAGCGGAAAAAAAATCACTATCATCCAGGAAACAAGGAACTAACCACAAACCAATAGATGGAAACAAAAACATCAGGAAGAAGAGGACCACAAAGATAACAAAATCCAAAGACATTTGAACTCGCACAATGACAACTCATGCATGAACATGGGGTTTGTCATTTCTTTATCACATGGATGCATATGCCTACATTGACATGCTGAAAGAAAATATAGGAAATCCTGAAGAAAATTCATCCATCATCTCCTACAAGGTCTTAAGTGTTGACTGGTGGTGTGTCTAGCAGTGGAATAAGTCTGTATTAGGAGACAATTTCTCTCCACCATAACAAACTTTGGCAGAATGTCGACCGCTATCTTCGCTGAACACTTTGCCCCTCCTCTATTTTTTTTCCCCCTTCCTGAATTAGAAAGAGGGGGATCTTACTTATTCAAGGGGGGTGATAGAAAAATAGAGGATCGGGGGGCACCCTCTTTCAAACAAAATGGAAGTCATGAAATTGAATATCAATTAGCCGACCATGTCTCGCACACAGGTCTATCGTTGCATGGAAAATGGTAGCTGAAACAAGAATATTGAAATGGATCTGTAGCAAAATGCAAAGGGAAAATAAGAAATACGTATATTCTCAGATTGTTAAGGTATAGGAAGCACTGAAGATAAGTTGTGGGAGAACAAATTGTTTCATACTAGTAATGTGGTAAAACGAGAGGAAGAGGTCAACCTTAAATCACAGGAAATGAATAATGTAAAAGAATGATTTCTAGCAGTTTACCTAGGGAAATGGCACTTGAAAGAGCATGGTGGACGAAGATGATCAATGTGGCAGAATCCATATACAAACAAGTTTATCTACTTCACTCTTACATTGTGATATAGATGTGTTTAGGCCAATAAACTTCTCTAATATGCATCAACAAGAGAAATTCACAGCTTTTGGTGATACTATTTGTTATCAGACCCCAGTAAAATTACACAAAGGTAACATCAAGACCCTAGAAACTATGTTAACATATTTCCATCATATCTTACTATCAAAAACCTTTCTACGATTGATTTAAAATATGGCAACACAAATAAATAAAGACAATCAAGTAAAGAACAAACCTTGATTGCAGCTTTAACCATTGGTTGCTTCAACCTAAAAGGCAACTTTTCAGAGTAATCAATGGCGATAATATCCACCTACACGTTTATTATCAAATACAAACGTCTCAATAGCACACATTATACCCCGACCAATGTACATTGTCCATCAAGAGTTAAAACGAGTTCAATTTATTAAAAATCGAACCTCGGAGATTTTACAGGCCTGATCAAAGGCGTTCTGATTTACGGGTCTAACAGCAACTATATCGTAACTCTTTAGAATTCCATTGGTAGACTTGAGAACGGGAGCAGCACTATCGACAATTAATGTAAGGCGAGTGTACTGGCGGAAGGGGGATGAAACGTCCACGTTTAGAAGCTCACGATGGAACTTGACGGCGGCGGAGAAATACGAGGAAGAAGGTGCGACTTTTAAGAGGGAGGAGAGAGGGAAGAGAGGGATTACGCAGCGGTCAGATTCCGAAATCACGCCTTTGAGGGTACGGTTGTAGGCCACTCCAGTGTAGCCGAGTTCCATGGCTTTTAGGGCGAGCTTTAGGCGGCGGGATTTTAGAGAGGATTTATCGATAACGTGGCGGTCAGATTCATGGTAGGGAATGTTCAGGTCGAAGAACCCCATTTGGATGTGTAGAAGAGGGCAGTACGGTGGTGAGTGGCCGGGTATCGGGACTGCAAACGGTGATCACGGCTAAGAGGTGAAGTTCGTTTCCTGTTAGGAGGGAATTCAAGAGCTTAGGGGCCTTAGGGCTCCAGAATTTGGAAATTTTTTGGGGAAATAGCAGTGGAGGTCCCCAACTTTATACAAGAGTTGTATTTAAGTTCTTTTAAATTGTTTTATTAAAAGCCTTTAATTTTTAATAATTAAAAAAGTTTCTTTCTTTCTAGTCTAATTTTTGAAGTTTCTTCTTGTAATAGGAATGTTTTCATTAATTAAAGAGAGTTATTATATTTGTAAGTTTTTCTTGTACTCCTAGAGTTTTTGATTGCGTTGATTTCATGATTATAAGTTCAAATCAAGTTAAACTATAATAGTACTACTTAATAATGATAGAGAATTCATTTATAAAATTGAATTCTGAATCATGAAAACCTATAATTACCATGTGACTGTACTACAACGATGATCGCAGTGTAATTATGACAAATGCGCTCGAGTTATAACAATTGATTTTTTAATATTTTAGCATCGAATAATGTTATTGAAATGATAATGTCAATTAAATATATAAGTATGAGACTTACTTTGTTTATCTTATCATTTAATTCATCTCGTTTGATGGGCATTTTTTTGGAAAAATATTATTTT
>CAIGRT010052228.1:0-20387 GCA_903798405.1 Fraxinus platypoda | reverse complement strand
GACAACTTCAAAGGAAGTTCTTTTTCTCTATTTAAAACGATGGCAACTATCAAGGTGGAAACAAACATTAATGTTTTAAAGGGGACAGCATACCATATTCTGTTGTTGGGTAGTGGGTCTCCCTCTTTAGAAAAGCTACCATCGACGTACGATATATCAAGAATCAATTCCAACCGAATAGTGTCCAAGTCCAAAAACATAGAAGATGACGATGTCAATCAAAACCCTCCTCCCCCTATATCCACTAATGCCAGGAATTCTTCAGGCTGCTCTATTTCTGTATCTTTCGTGCAAAAGGTGATTCTGATTCTCCTACAAAAGTTCTTGATCTGTTATCCACTATTATTATGTGCTGATATCTATGTTATATGTAATCACTTGCATGCTCACAGTTGATCGCAGAGTTCATTGGAACCTACTTCTTAATATTTGGTGGTTGCGCGGCCATCACGGTGAACAAAAACATGGACAATGTAGTGACACTTCCGGGAATAGTAAAAACCTTAGATTTGTATAGGGTATAGCCCCCAATCCTAGGTGATCGACATAAAAATATAATAGGTTAAACCAATCAATTAGGGTTAATTTCGTTCGAGAAAGGTAATTAACTAAAATTGAAAAATCGAGTTTAATATTGTAAATGAGTAATTTGTTAATTGGTTTGTGGGAAAATTAATTAGGTGACGGTTAAATGAACCATATATAAATCTCAACCGCGTTTTCCTCCGAAATTCCCAAAATTTTTATGTTTTCTTATTTTGAAGATTTTTAGTCGCCTTTCACGTTTTCAAATCAAAATCTTTATTGTGTATTTATTTTTTTCTATTGTTATAATTAAATTGATTAAAGTTGTGTAATGAAAAGTGTACATTTCTCGAGAGATCGACAACTCGAATTCAAAAGATCCATTTTATTACTTAAAGGCGACATGTACGCTTGCGATTTGCACTTTTATAGCGAACGAGATAGCTTAATAGTACTAAGAAATTTCACGAACACTGTCATCACATTCGAATTTGACAATCAATACTCGATTTGATTGAAAAATATAATTCTAGGGCGTGTTCTGAAATGGGGCATCACTGAATCCAGCATCCTCAAACCCTGGTCGTTAACAAAACAATCTTTACAATTTTGTGGATCTACATTGTGGCTCCTATTTCTGGAGCCATAGCAGGTGCTTGGGTCTATAATTTTATCAGATTTACGGTCAAACCCTTGCGTGAAATTATCAGGAGCGGATCTTTCCTCAGAAACGCAGCACGAACCAGCTCAAGAGAGAAAAAGAGGATAAAATTTTGTTTATTATAATTACGGATCTTCGAACACAATAAGATTCTCGACAAACTTGGCATTTGAATCTAATGTAATGATATTGCATCTTTTTTTTTTTTTTTNACCTTTGCCCCTAGAACCTTGGAGGAGGTAAATCGCGGGATATGCCTCAACTAGTTCCCAAGTTTCCCTCACTAACTGTACACTTCTAAGCACAATGAATCATCCTCCAAAGTGATTGCTCCATACCAAATAAATATGGCAGCAGGATCCCACCAGGATTCGAACCCCCACCCTGCCGCTGGAAGCGAGTTATTATTGGTTGTGTCAAAGGAATATCTGCTTAGAACTGCAAAAAGTTTGCAGCCAGGCGCCAGCAATCTTATTACAATCCGATGTTAAACAATAATTTATAATTAACAATTTCTAACGCATATATATTGGCCCTAATATTATTAATTTTTTTTTTACTTAAAATATTCGTACAAGCAACTCAGATAAATAAAATAATTAATTATGACTTGTACTTGTTTCAGATTATTTACACCCCCGTTTGACACCTGTTAATTTCTCATTCTCATTTTCATTTTTCATTTCAACCACACATTCTTCAAATAAAATAATATTACACACAAATCAAAAAACTTTTTATCACTCTTCCACCACACATTCTCACATCAATCATTATTCCAAAATTTCTATTCTCCTCAAAATTAGATTCAAACACAAGCTTAATACATACATTCGTCAATGTGACAGAAATCAGACAATTAAAGAGCATATGAACCAACGTGATAGTCCTTTTTCTTTTTCTTCTGTCAAATTTATTTTCAAACATATATTTTTAAAGGAACTCGCAATTTATGGCCATGTTTGTTTCGGATTAAAATCAAATTTTAATTTAAGTCAAAGTCAAAAAATTAATATTAACCACATCTTTCATGGGTCCCACAGTTTTTCAATCACACATTTCAAAAATTTCTATCACAATCTACTAAAAATCTAATTTTAATCCCCACCAAACATTGACTATATCAAATTTTCAATTATATATTTTTTAATTTTTTATTCAAATTTATTAAAATCTAATTTTTATCCAAACTAAACAAAAATTAAATTCAAAGCATACAATAAGTTGATAACTAAACTGACAAAGTAAATCATGAAATTTTTAAACTTCCTAATTTCTTTAAAGTCAAGCAAGTGATAAAAAGTAACGTCAACAATAAATAAATTTTCCAATTATTTATTAACCCCTATTTGAGACCTATTTTTGGAAAAAAAAAAATGTGTTTTTGAAAAAGTGATTTTTTTATATAATGTATAGTTAAAAAATAAGAAAAAGTTCTGAATTTATGTGTAAAATTATTTGTATGATGTTAGTTCCACGTAAATATTTAGCATAAATAGAAAAGCATCTCACATATTTCGACTGCAGCTATGTAGGATACCTTTGTCCCACATAACTCATCCACCAATTCTTCAATAACAAGTAAGTCGACAACAATAATAATAATTCAAGGGCGAATTATTTAAGTTTAAAGAATTGGCAAGGGCGTAATAGTCCAAAAGTGTTTCTCTCATTCATATAACATATTGGGATTTTTATACAGTATGGATATTGATTAACAGAATTACTGATGGGCTCTAATATTAGAGTTTTGAGCCCAATTAGTGAGAACATAGGCTGCAGGACTGGTTTGCAGAGAATTCACCCCTTGTTCTCAAATACCAAAACAAATGTTCTCTTAGTCTCTGTTTGATTGTCACATTTTTCATAGAAAATTGTCATGTTCGAAAAAAAATGAATTTTACTTTGGCCGCTTAATTGTACGTTGGAAATGAAAATCGAATTTTAAGGTACAACAACTTTGAACTGTATTTTCTTTGTTTTCATAGAAAACGAATTTCTATGAGTTTGGTGAAGTTTTTATTTTCCAACAACATGAAATTGAAATTTCTTTCATTTCCTATCAAACGGACCCTAAATAAATCTACTAGAATGGTTATGCATTTTGTTACCATTTTCAGTTGGCCAACCCATTAATTCAATTTGAGGAAGAAACGAACTTTATGGAGGGTGTCTCAATTAAGAATCGAATGGATTTAATTTATGAAATCTCACGAGTGTGTAAACATAATTTATAAGATTTTAACAGAATTATACTTTATATTGTTTAAACGATTCATTGGGATTTTATTATCATCTTAATGAATTAATTTCAAAATATAAGGCTTTCTATTAGAACGGATTGTTCAAAATTCTAATTTCATAACCTCATTTATTGTAGAAAATTCATAACTTTTTCATTTAAATTACAATCCCACCTGAAAAATTGAACAAAATTCATAACCTCGTCAACCGACATAATCAAGTAAATATATGGACAAATCATAAACCAGTCCCATCTGAAAAATTGAAAAAATTATAATCTAATTCACACACTTGTGCAATATCATCAATGCGGACTCCATCTCTCTCTCTCGCTCTCCAAGCCTACCTTTTACCAATTTCTCTTGTCACAGCATTTCCCTCGTATGTCGGCAAACAAAAATTTGTTCTACCAACTTCTCTTATCACCACATTTCCTGATGTTCGCAAGCAAAAATGTTGAATCGCGATTTTGAAATTGGGAAGAAAACTTCATTTGATTTTTGGACTATTTATTTATTGCAATATGTAGAAAAGTAGTGGTTTATTTATTTTATTTTTTTAAATGGTTGAACTTTTGAACCTAGAATGTGGCTAAGGCTTCGTAAGCTGGGAAAGGGAACTAATTTGGGTGGGGATGTTATGGACTGAGTTGAGCACAAGTCAACTCGTTTCGAGAAAAGTTAGTATGGCTCCCCAACCAACGCATCCTCGGAAGGACGAATCGCTTGTCAGCTCGCCAATTTTGTTATTTGTAAGACGAAAATGTCATGCAGTCTAACCATAACTAGGCTAAGGCGAGCAATTAGGTCTGGACTCGAGCTATTTTGCGAACCAGCTCGTGAGCCAAGTCAAACTGTGCAAAGTTGACTATTGGTTTGCAAGGAAAAATCTTAGCTTGGCCCGCCACATAACTCATCTTTAGGTCGAGCAGAGCCGACTTGTCTTGTGTTGTGCGATTTTAGTATGATAATAATAGTTATAGGCTAAAAAAAACGAAGGAAAGATAAAATGTTAAATTGATAGAAAAAAAATAGTAAAAGGTGAAATGGACATTTACAAATCAAATACCAAGTTTATATTTAAGAATGGCGAAATTTGAAATACAGCTTTGAAAATTCTTAGTTCAAACAAACAAGCCCACTTTAGAAAAGAGGTGACGGTCAAAACCGCTGACTTAAATCGTTAGATTATTTTTACGATTGACACATACCAGAAGGTGGCCGCATATTTAAGGCGGCGAATCGAAATTCGCCCTAAGATAGACGTTTCCTTCACGTATGTGTGAATACTCGTATTTAAAGTAATTTGAAATTTTTTAGGGAAGTTTCAACAATTTAGTTGGTGCATGACAGCAGAGTTTGATCAACTTTTATAAAAAAAAACTAATAAAATTTTCAATTTTTAACTAAACTAAAAAAAAAACTTTATATCATAAACAGACTACTTTCAACAATTAATAAGAGTGTAGTGTCGAATATAGTCACGTAACGTATCTATTCCATGAATGTGTCTATCATGGGACATATATAGGTGTCAACTTTTCTCACGAAAGTGACTCGACGTGATTCTTTAACGGGATTGAACTCGATAGTAATGGGGATTGAAACTTATATCTATAATCTATAATAATATATTGAAGTCGCATGATGAGAGAATTGTTTTTTTGGATAATTGTATCTTAACTATATTTAAACAATTTACGTACAACTATTTCATCACATTCAGTTAATCTAGAGTATAAATTAATTTTTCAAGTTCATGCATCGTATATATATTTTCAAGAGTGTAAATCATTTTTCAAGATCACGTGTGTGCATATGGAATCTTCATATTTCTAAATTAGCCCTCCTTATTATTTTTAAAATTCATTTTTTTTCTCTCTTATTTTTAACCACACATTCTTTAATAAAATAATATTATACGTAACTTCAAAATTTTTCCATATTTTTTAACGACACGTTCTCCATCAAAATACTTGAAAATTTCAACTTTGTTGGAGTTGGATAAGCGTTATTTTTGCTGGAGGTAATGATAGTTGGTGCTGGGAAAGTTGTGTGCATGGGGTTGATGGTTTAGGAAGATATAGTAACTTTTTTCCTTTTGCTTTTATACGTTATTCTTTATCGTACATCGTTTTTGGACTTTTTAGTCCCTGTTTGGGAGCCATTCTTCCTCCAAATTGTAGAAAAAAATGTAGCCGTTATACAGTAAGTGTCAGGGAGGTGGGCCTAAACTTTTTGACCAAAATGATGTCAAATGACCAGTTTGCCCTTACACAAAATTCATTCTTACCTAAACTAATGACAATTTGGGAAAGTGGCATTATTGCAATTAGAAATTAATGGGGGCAGGCGGGTCCCACTGACATACCAACAGTCAAAATTGTTATTAGAATGGGGCCAAAATGACTCCCAAACAGGCCTTAGTTTAAAGTTAAATGATAAGTTGTGGAACGAATTTAGAAGATATATTTGACGTATCAAATTTCACCGACATAGATTTGGTAATTTAATATTTTTGTTAATCAGATACAAATATAAAAGTATTTTTTGCATTAACAATCTCATCTCTTTATTCAGTATAGATGAATACAATTATCTTCTCTATATTGACGCGATATCTAAAAATAATATTTTTCTTAAACTTTTAATAATTAAAAAAAAATAAAGTGCATCACACATTTAACTATGACTAATACAACGGAAATAACTCATTATACACATATAAAGTTCTATTATATTAGAAATCAAGTTCGCCGGAGGTTGCCATTAGAAATAAAATCGAATATGTTAAAGTATACATAGAATACATTTTATTTTCAAATTATATTCCCGATTTGATTTAGCAAAAAAGTTTAAGTCAAAGTTAACAATTAATTTCATTTGACTCACCACTTTTATTAACTTTTCAACTATATATTTTATCAATTTTTATTTAAAATTTAGAGCATGTTTGACAAAGTTTAAAATCAAATTAAAATTGAAAATATAGCCGTTATTGAGTCACGCTCGTCTAATAAAAGTCAATAATAATGACTAATTTTTTAATTTTAATACGATTTTAATCTCTACCGAATACGCCCTAATTTTTTACTAAATCATGAGAGAGTATATTCTGAATTTAAAATTTGAAATGGAATATACATTGATACAAATTGATGCACTAGAAATGTCGTGTCCACGTACTTCCAAGGTCCTGTAAACCTCATCCACAGGTAATAATAAATCAAGATTAGCGTCTGATTACCAATCCACTGTATTTTTCTTTCCGTACAATATTACCCTTCTACTGGAAGCTTGAAAATGCTGTCAACAAACGCTTTTGTTTCATGGATTCTTGTATTGAGTTGTTTCAGGTTGCTGAATTTTGCTGTGCCACAGGTGCCTAAAGAAGAAGGTAAGAATCTGAGTTTTAGCTCCTATTTCATGAATATGCAGTTATCTTGTAGTAACCACGAAGAAAATGTTTATTTATTAACTTTGTTTTTTCGTTTAAGTTTTGCTCAATAACTTAAGTGATATTTGCAAATTATCAGCTAAGCTAATTTCTTCAAACTCAAGAGGCATATATTGGGTACTTAGGCAGATTTTAGTGTCTGATTGGTTTAAGTTTCAGTGACAAAGTTTTAGGACGTGTTCGGTAGAGATTAAAATCGGATTAAAATTGAAAAACTAGCCGTTATTGTTGGACCTTAATATCTAAAAACTCTATCTGGTTTGTTATAACAATTGAGTTGAATCTGATCTTTGACAGCTGTTATTAGTTCTTTAGTAAATCTTTTCTACGTTTTTGCCATTATTTTGAGGTTAGTATCCTCAGTTGCTGTTTTGTTCTCATTTTTTTCTAATACATATATGCTTTGTGCTGAATACAATAATGGCATGCTTGGTATGGTATGGAAGATTATACTAGAATATATTAAGGATAAAAAAGAAGCTACAATCTTGTTATATAAGCTGTCCTGCATACCAAACATAGTCTTAGTGCATATTTTGTATAATGGAAAAGTTTTAGCTTCTTTTTGTTCCTCGAGCCGAGCCAATGCTGTAAAATTTTCCTTATGAAACATACCTTGGTGCAATATAGATTCTTTTTTGGATGCTAATATGCATTGATATGTGTCTGTTAGTGGATGTGCTGCAACAAATTGTTACTGCAATGGGTGCAAAATTCTGGAAATTTAATGCCCGTTTATGTGATATTGAACTGGTTGGCGTTACACAAATTGCTCCAAGTGGATCTGAGGGTTATGTTGATTGTGACTGCACCTATGAAAACAACACTGTGTGCCATGTCACAAAAATGTTAGTATCTTTATCTCTTCTTTTATTATGTTCTCAAAAATTTAATTCATCGTGGAATCCATATGGTTTAGGGTTCTGTTCCTCCCGATCAAGAATCTTGTCACTTTAGATATATACAAGCACTACAGTTTTAAAATATGTATAGATTTCAATGATGTCTCCATGTAATTATTAATGTTTTGCTGAAAGGATGTGATCAGCGAATAATATCTCCATATACTTATTGCTATATTGATGCAACCGTTGTCTCGATGCTAATGTCCACGTTCCACATTATACAGCGTGCTGAAGAGTTATAATCTTCCAGGACTTCTTTCCCCTGAAATTGTGAAGCTTCCGTACCTCCGAGATATGTAAGAACCTGTCATTACCAGCATCATATTGATTTTTTGATTTATGCCAACTTTGTCATGGAGAAGCATCAGCTACTGAATCTAATTTATATTTCATTCAACTCTCAGTGATTTTGCTTACAACCTCCTCACCGGGACAATACCAATTGAATGGGCTTCAACACAGTTGAATTCTGTGTATGCTCCATCGTTGATTTATTTATGTATTCTAGTAGTTATTCATTTATTTAAGCACCAACTAATTACAGAATTTTGATGCAGCTCTCTTCTTGTGAACCGGTTATCAGGGAAATTACCGGAGGAACTGGGAAACCTTACTACCCTCACGTACCTGTATGTCTTCAAGTATATCATATGTTAATTTGTTTTCTGAAATAGATTTACTGATTGAAATCTAGTTGTTAAATAAAACTTATGAAGTGTGTTGAATTTTTGAGTAAATCGATGAAAGTAAAAGAAGAAAAGAGCTATGAATGAATAATTTCTTATTCACAATCTTTCCTTCTCCATCTTCATTTATTCAATAGATCAACATGGTAACAGAGCAGACAGAGGTTCAGGGTTAAATCTCACCATCACATTTATGAAAAATATGCACGTGCTAGGTCTTTAATGAAAAATGCATCTGGCTGGAACACGAGGGACGTGCTGACAGCATAATTTAAATAAATAACTTTTTTCCTTCTCTAACAACTTAGGCTTCTACAATGAGATGTTACAAACAAAGAGGACTTCCTTGTCTTCTTATTATTGTTGAAATAAAGGATAATTTATTGTCCTATTCTGCTCGTCATTTTACCAGGAGCCTTGAAGTCAACCAATTTTCAGGCTCTATTCCTTCTGAACTTGGGAAGTTGATAAACTTGAAGACTCTGTAAGATCCCACATTTGTTATGCACTGCACCATATGCTTTATATCTCACATGCGACTCTCAATGAATGAGACAAATTCTGATTATTTCAGCCTGCATTGGTTATTGAATCACAGGATATTGTCCTCCAATCAATTTACCGGGAACTTGCCAACATCTTTTTCGGAACTGATAAACTTAGATGACTTGTAAGCATATACACTCTCTTCTTCAATTTATTGTTTAGAAATTTGATGATATATTCAATGAAGGCCCCTTTTCAATGCAGTAGGATAAATGATAACAATTTCAGTGGACCGATACCTGAATTTATTCAGAACTGGAAACGGCTAACACATTTGTAAGATCCTTGCATACCTAGAAGTGCTTTTGAAGATATGATAGATAACTTTTTTTCGCAATTATTTTGTTTAACATTTATTAGTTTTAATGCTCATTGAAGAGAAATGCATGCGAGTGGATTAGAGGGACCAATTCCCTCAAGCATATCTTTTCTGACAATGTTAACCTCCTTGTAAGTAGTACCTCCATAAGATTTGCGTTGGCCTCGGTTTTTTATTTTTATATTTCCGTATCAGTTTACTACTTGGTAGTTTTCACATCGGAATTTTCTTATACAGGAGAATTAGTGACATAAAAGGGCCAACTCAGGGATTTCCTGTACTGCGGAGCACGACAAGCATAGTAACACTGTGTGCTGAACAATTATGCATATTGAGATTCTTTAATTTTTTGTTTCATAACTCTAAACTAATGAGATAAATTCACTCTTGGATTTAGGGTGTTAAGAAATTGCAACATTTCTGGAAAGATTCCTGCATATGTATGGAAATTTCGGGTTCTACAGATGTTGTAAGTAACCAAATATCAGTTTAAAATAATCATGTAGCTGCTTATTTACACAATTCTCTGGTTGCATGGTGGTCAATATTTCTCTGTCCTACTACTTTGATTCTTCCTTCTGCCTTCTGTATCTGGACTTTGTTCAAGGAAAACTGTATTTGACTTATTATTCTCCTATTAAACTCTTTGACAGATGATATACTTCTGTTTCATGGGTTTTGTCCCATAGTTGATTGTCATGCTATAATTGAAACATGATATGGGAGGACTTGATATGCAACCATAGTTATGAAAATGAAATAGTTCCCAGGAGAACTTAGAAATTAATAGACCAAATAGATATGTATACGCATCGAAGAAACTACGTTATCACGTCTTTAAATAAATATTTTGTTGACTTCAATTGACTTGCAGTTCTGTTAATAACACAGCAATCATACTGAAATAATGTGTTTACATGATTCAGTAAGTTCAGAGATAGGGGAGTAACTACTTTTTTGTTTGACTGTATTTTATGTTTTATGATATAAACAGGGATGTGAGTTTCAATAAGTTGGTGGGAAATATTCCATATGACATCGCAAGAAATCTGAAAGTTGTGTGAGTACAAGCTTCAATCTTTCACTTATGTATTAAATGCATTTTGGGAAAATTTACACTGCTTGGTAACATCTTGAAACTACCTTTCTGTCCCTCTGCACATAATTCTTACCATATGTTCTTTCCTAATTAGGATTGTCACTGGAAACATGCTAAGTGGAAATATCCCAGATGCACTCTTGAAGGATGGAAGCAATATGTACGTTTACTAGCTATAATGATACCCATTTGACATCATTCCCGATATTCCATCTTGTTTGTGAGTGAAGGTTGAATGTGCATTGTTAGAATGATGCATGATCCACTTTTCCCTGCATCACAAATATATAATTCTAAAGAGCATTATAGCAAAATATTAAGCTGCGCATATTGGTAAACCACCTAAAATTTCTTTCTGTATTGCCGTCAATAATGGCTATTGATGAATGCTTCTGTGTAAGTGTATAATTTAAATGGTCCAGATAATGACATCTATCTTATTAACATTGTGCAGCGATCTTTCCTACAACAATTTCACATTGAAAGGCCCTGACCAATCAGCTTGTCAATCAAACATGTTAAGAAATTCTTTAATTATTTCGTGTTGTATATTTTCATCAGCGTGCGCTTTTTCTGTATTCAAATCATTAACCCCTCTCTCTCTCCCCCCTTCTTCTAGTAGAAATCAAAATGTGAACCTGTTCAAAAGCTCTGCTACTGTAAATCCACTGTAAGTTGCATTCTCTCTTTTTATTCGTAAAATATTACTGGCCAACACTTGAAAGCAAGTTATAATTCTCAAGTAGTCATCTAACTAAACTAAATGCACACTTGTTTCTGACTGCTTCACTGCTTAACCTCCAACAGACAACAAATGCTTCCATGTACAAGAAATGTAGATTGTCCCAGATGTAAGTATGTTCCCTTTTTGTTAATTAAATTCTCCCTTTATTGCCTTATTATAAAACTGAAGTTTTCTTTATTTGCTTTATCTGCTTCACAACTTAATATTTTGGAGCTTCTCACTATGACAAAAATAACAACAAAGTAAGCTTTGTTCCCAATATATTTGGGATCATCTACATGAATCTTTTTGCGCCAATTTGTTCAGGCTATGTCAGTTTTAGTTTGTCCCTTCCTCTTCTAACCTATATTACTGAGATAATGTCAATTGAACAATAGCATCTTTAGATCTAAACTAAATATGTCATAACCACCTAACTCGTCTTTTTGTTAACTTATCCTCAATCAGTGCCACCTTCCTCATGTACCCATGGAGTTTTTGTTCGTCTAATTCATATTTTTTTTAGGAAGAGTTGTGAGATTGCTCGTGTAACCATTAATCTTGTTTGTCCATGACAGACAAGTGTTCTTTCCATGTTAATTGTGGTGGGGGCAATTTGGAAATCAAAGAAAGCAATAGAAAAGTTACTTATGAAGGAGATGTTGGAGGTAATGCAAGATTTTTAAGTACCAGCAGTTATTGGGGGTTTACTAGTTCTGGAGAATTCATGGACCTACCTAACAACCAAAATTCACGTTCTATCGGAACCACGTCGACTGCAAACCTCTCTGAGTTATACCGTACTGCACGTCTCAGTCCTCTTTCGCTTACGTATTACCATTATTGCCTGGAGAATGGGAGTTATAGCGTTAATCTTCACTTTGCTGAAATACTATTCACAAATGACAACACATATAACAAACTTGGAAAGCGGATGTTTGACATATACATCCAGGTAGTGAATATATATTTGAATTATATGCGTTTCCCAAGTGAATTTTATGGCTTTTTAAGACCCTCTTTCACTTTCAGGAAAAATTAGTTTGGAAAGATTTCAACATTGAAGATGAGGCTAGGGGAGCTCAAAGGCCTGTGACTAAACCTTTTAATGTCACTGTATCAGATAATACTTTGGAGATCCGATTTTACTGGGCGAGTAAAGGAACTACACGAATTCCTAATAAAGGAGATTATGGTTCCATTATATCAGCTATCTCTGTCATTCCAAGTGAGTATTTGCATTCTTTTCCTTCTTATATTTTCACTATCCCCCCTCTCTCTCTCTCTCCCCTCTTTATATATAGTGTATCATCTCTCCTTATCAATTATCGACTTGACATATTAATTGATAGATGTGAGATTATACTTTATTGGCAATATTTCGATAATATTTTAAGTTCAGGAGTTAGAAAAACTTTGGCATGCGCTATCCACTAATATTTGTTGATGGTTATGTGATTTTTTGTGGACTGTTACACTTAGGTGCACACAGCTCATGAATTTTCTTCAACTTGTCTCTCGGCTCTCCACATTCATTAATTTCAACCATCAACACTTCAGTTTCAAATCTATATTAATATTTAAGGTTGTGGTCTAGATTGAATCTTGATCTTCTGAAATTTTCTTTTGGTTGTGTCTTGGGGGCGTGCATTTGTTAGCTCGTATTCATCTTAGCTAGTATGAAGTTTGAATGTCATAAAAATGCCTAACCTGCTAGTAAGAGCTGAACTTGGTTCTAGTTTAAACTTTAAACTTGAGTTTCTCCTTGCTTTGTGTTACATAAACATTAATGCCTTTTCTTATTTTTTGCAGACTTCAAAATTTGTTCAAATGGAGGCAAGAAAAATTTAACTGTTTATGTAAGTGTTGGAGTTGTGGCCGTATGCCTTATTTTCTCGATATTTGGCTTCCTTTGGTGGAAGGGTTGTTTGAAAGGCAGAAAACGGAAAGGTGAGGACTTTGATTTATCTTACTAAAGCAAGAATGATTATCGATTCATAAGCTGTTGTATATGATTAAATGCAGAGTGCAATTCATGCTTAGGGTATCAAATATGAAATATAAAGTAAACGTCAAAATGTAACAGTTAAATATGCATTCATAATCTTTCAAAGATGCCACCATATCATATGATTTGAAATGACATTCTAGGTGGGATGTCTAGATCTTTCATTCAAACAGCAATATTATTCTCTCTCTTAAAAGTCAATGGCTACCTTAAGTACGTTTTAAGTGGACCACCTGTCATGGAGCAAAAGGAATTAGGGAGTTCTTCATTCACCTGTATATAGTGTGTGTTTCCATGTAGTCATCTACGATGCAGTGGGATTTTGGAAATTTAGAGATTTCTCTGTTCTTGAACCCTAGCTCTTTATACTTGGTTTTCCTCCCTTACTTTGGATGTAGGATGCCGACTAAACCTCATAAATCTTGTATCTTCTAATTTTTTCTTCTTTTTTATGTGATATCAAATGCGCTTTACCTATCTGGGATGACCAAGCAGAACATTGTGCAAGTGAATGATCATTTTATGTCTTCCCTGAACAGATTTTGAAGGTCTAGAATTGCATACAGTTTCTTTTACTTTGAAACAAATAAAAGTGGCTACTAACAACTTCGATCATACAAACAAGATTGGAGAAGGTGGTTTTGGTCCCGTGTACAAGGTATTTATTGTTTAGAGAGCATTATTTCCTTCATTTCTGATGCATAGGTTTTCTAATGGAAGAACTGGCACAGGGTCAATTATCTGATGGTACTGTTACTGCCGTAAAGCAGCTCTCCTCTAAATCAAGGCAAGGAAATCGTGAATTTTTGAATGAGATTGGCATGATTTCTTGTTTGCAACACCCAAACCTCGTGAAGCTTCATGGATGTTGTATTGAAGGAGACCAATTGATACTTTTATATGAGTACATGGAAAACAATAGTCTGGCCCATGTTTTGTTTGGTAATTTTTCTTACACGTGACAAATCTTTTTCAATTTTCTGTTTGTTGGTTTTATAGCTTTTTTGCTAGGGTGGACGGTACATTATTAGACAGTATTAAAGAAAGCAGTTAAAATTTTGTTGATTCTACTGTCCAATCTGGATACCTAATAAGATGGTACTAAACATGCCCATATTGGTCTGGCTGCAAAATTCAGGTTCAGAGGAAAGTCAGTTGATGCTGGACTGGCCAACGAGGTTCAAGATTTGTCTTGGAATTGCTAGAGGATTAGCATTTCTTCATGAAGAATCAAGGCTGAAAATTGTTCACAGAGATATCAAAGCATCTAATGTTCTGCTTGATGGAAATCTAAACCCTAAAATATCGGATTTTGGATTGGCTAGGCTTAATGAAGAAGAAAAGACCCATATTAGCACCCAAGTTGCCGGAACAATGTGAGTTCAACTTGTTTATAAAGGGGTTATTGGATAATTCTTTACAACCTTTGTACCTTGGCATGCTCCAACTCGGTAGTTTCTCATCTTGATTGCAGAGGTTATATGGCACCGGAATATGCACTATGGGGACATTTGACCGATAAAGCAGATGTTTATAGCTTTGGAGTCGTGCTTTTGGAAATTGTCAGTGGCAAGAGCAACAACACATACATGCCAAGTAGTAATTACACTTGCCTATTGGATATGGTACTAATCCTTCGGCTCTTCACTTAGAGGATCTCTTCTTTTCAACCACACGTTTTTCATTAAAATAATATTACACGCAAATCAAAAAAATTCCTTCTTTTTTAACCACACATTCTCCATCATTATATTATTCCAAAATACATTCTTCAAAAATAACAGGGGTCAAACACCCCCTTAATTGCACTTCCCTTGTTATTAGGGATGTCAAAGGGATCGGGCTGTCCAGGCCCTGCTGGCCCCGCAGCAAAAACTGCACCAAGCTCGACCACCTTTCATTTTGAAGGCAGGTCGAGACTGACCTAATAAATTTGGCAAAATGGGCTTGGCGCAGCTTGCCAATAATCACGACAGCTTGACCTATTTGACACCCCCACTCGTTATTTGGTCCAAAATTTAACCCCCACATTTGCATGCAGACATTCATAATTGTAGCCAACTTCCGTTTTTTCCCTCATCGAAACCATCTAATGTCTGGAAAAAATTGTATTGCAGGCTTGTCACTTGCAAGAAACTAATCGCATAGACAAACTTCTCGACAAAAGGCTGGGTTCTCAGGTGAACCCAGAAGAAGTAGAAAGGACGGCAAAAGTAGCTGTTCTCTGCACAAATTCAACTGCATCTGTTAGGCCTACCATGTCCGAGGTTGTCCAAATGCTCGAAGGACGTATGGACATTCCAGTTGCACCCCACGAAGGCAATGATGTGAGGTTCAAAACCATAAAAGGCTTAAACCAAGAATGGCAAAATCGAAGTTCAAGTGAAAGTCAAACTCAGAAGTCTACCATTGTACAAACAGATGCAGAAGTTTCTACTCCTATCACTGAATATTTAAATCCGAATTTAAATGTTACAACCACATGGTAGAATTCACCTTTAAAACCGAATTGGGGAAGTGTTCTATTGGTTATAAATCCACATAATAAGGTTTAGCTTAGTGGTGTGGGATACAATTAGAGTCAATTAATTTCTGTTTTAAGTTGATTTCTATTAAATATTGTTGTTACGTTAAAGCCATGAAGTTAGTAATTGGCAACGATCATGCTCCATATTCGAGGTTGAGCTAGAGGAATTTTTCCTTTTTACCGTGCAATCGAGGTTTTATAGAAATTATTAAATGTACAAGCTTATGTATAATATCGTTAATTTCTTAAATTCTTGTTTAAGCCTATTGTTTGTCATAATATGCAATGATGATTGTCCTCTCGTTTAATTTGTTAAACAATTATGCCTCTTGTACACTTTCGAATGACAGTAGTTTTGACAGCCCGCTTATGTGTAGAAACAATCAATGTATAAAAATCTGTCAACTTACATGATGTCAAAGAAGCTGTCAAACTTGATGTAATATAACATGATTGTTTGTTAAACTATAGATACTCGAATTTGGAGTGTGAGAATCGTGAGATCTTAGCTTCTTAAAAATAAATTGAATATTGTAATTTTTATAGTTAGCAATCACTTAACGAAGTTTATCAAGAGCACTTACTCAAGCTCCAACTCAAATCGGTCAAGTACAACAAAAATAATTATGAATTTAGTTGAGCACATTGAATAAAAAGAACATACTTCAAGCACCAAAAGGTTATACAGCCTAGGAATTATAATACGTGCACGAACACTTGGGGGTGTAAACGTAACGCGCATTGAATTTTCATTCGACTTATTTATTAATACCGTAAGTGTTAGGTCTAAAGTGTTGATGGTTGCTCTCACAGGCTCAAGAAGACCACATATGATCAATGAGATGCAATTAGAAGTCAAAGAAGTGTCAAAGTGCCGCACAAGTTAAGTTCTAAATTCACAGCTACAAGTTGAGATCCATTTTGTGTATAGAAAACATTCGAATTGGAAAAATGATATTTTTAAATGAATTATATAGTACATTAAATCGCTTCAATCTGATATCGAAAAAGAAATATATAATAAAAATATTGATGGTTGCTTAGTGAGAGCTTGTTGGCCGCCCTCAGGCGCTCGAGCGATTTTAACAATGAGCGCTCGACGTCCGCTTGAGTGGTCGTGCTACATGGTGTAATTCTCTTGACTCAACCACAAGATCAAAGCATCAAAACACCAGAAGATTAAACACCAACAAAATCTTTTACTAAATAGCCTTCATAGTTCTAAAGTTGAGGAGAGGTGATTGGAGTTTCAGTTCGTGAAGAACGAGTTCGTTTTTGGTGATCCACGAGGATAGAAAAGAACTCCAGAGGTTTCGAAAAATGCAAGAGGCACAATCGAAAAGTACTTCAATGATTTACAAGTTGGGTGGTCAGAGTCTATTAAACTTTAGTTGTGTCTGAACCAACTGCAAGTTAAATCTTTTCTAATATATCTATTTGACAAAGTTTGCCCAGAGGTTTTTTTTATTCAAGCGAAGAGTTCTTCAGGGGTTTTTACTTCGTTAATAAATATTGGTGTTCTTTACTTATATTGCTTTGATCTGCCTGATCGATTGATAATTAGGGTTTTATTTAATTAAACTCGTTCATCTAGAAACAATAATTGGTGACTTATTGATTATTGTTAGATTTTAATTAGGTTCCGCATTATACACCTATTGATCCTCCTCTAGATGTTAGATGGATGTAACCTCGTTCATTTTCAGTAAGATTATGACTCGTAATTATTTAATGTTAGTCCAAACAATAATTTACACCGACAAAGGACAAAGAATTTCTCTATAAAATGGGTGATTTGTAGGACCAGCCTCAATATGCATTGAAGTTTCCAATTAATTCCCATGTCCCGCTAGGAAACATATTAATGTTACTATTTAAAATATAAAATTTATGACCGACATTTTTTGTTTAATCGTCGATGATCTAATATCAAAACTTTATACTATTTTGAACTTGCGTATACATGGAAGAGAAACACATGTATGGCGTTTGCATTAGAAGTGCGGAATGGTGGGGACGAGGATGGCGACCTCCACTTGACCCGGTCTATTCTATAATGCTAAAGAAGAAAAAGGAAAGTGAATTGTGTTCTTGGAAGATAAAGTAGGAAAGTACTATACATAAATTAGGCAAGATATTTTATAAATTTCGATACATACATTTAGAAATGTAAGTGAGCAAACTATCCAGATTGGATGAAATAAATTTAAATCTAAAAGAAGATGCAATTACAAATGATAAATTTTGTTACATATATCTGGTGTTTTGTTTACTCACTTCTTCTTACAGTCAGCGTCGGTTCAACCTCTAGACATGATTTACAGAAGCATGATTTGGCATAAATTATGTTGGATTTGGTCAAAGAGAAACGAAGGTCGAGTGAGACAAACCTTACACTTATGCGTGAATTCCTATTTAACATTATCATATCTAACCCATATCAATTAAGAGATCCGTGTTGGAGTCTTCGCCTATGTGAAGTAAAATATTTAGGATTTCCAACATTTAAAATGGAGTTTATAAAGTTTTAACCTCTCACTGTAGTAGCATTGAAATCCTCAAATTAATGAACAGCCCTTTTTGTAACTATTAAAAAGTTAAAACTTCACCTTCCTAAGACCATTATGAAGATGAAGTATTACGTTTTAAATATGGAGGATCAAAAGTTTATACTTTCCGTTAATTAGAGACCACAGCTATAGTTTTTTTCACAAAACAATGTGCGATAGACTCAATACCGATGTTAGCACCACTTGTGCAGTCGTTTTGGGTAGCATTATTCTTTTGATTTAGGTGAAAAAATTGGGGGAAAAAAATTAATTTTTAATACTATTTTATACTGCTGATTTGAATATTTTTCCATTTACTTTCTAATTTTTTATAATCAATATTCTATTCGATTTTTAAATTCTGAATACAAATAATTTGTAAAGACAGAGAAAAGAAAATTTCAACCCACCATTCGATTTTATTGAATTTGGTAATTTTTTAATAAGAAAGATATCAAATCTTTTCCTTTTTAGCAAAGGGAATACAAGGATATTTTATGGTAATTCATTCTCCATGGACACCATAAATCAATTTCTTGCATGGGACCCACTTCAAGTGGTCCAAAATACAATAAAACATCAAATTAAATCAGTGGGTCCTACAATAATTGAAACCCATCGATCATTTGACACGAAACCCCATATGTTAATTGACGTATTTCCACAAATGGACCCTAATGTATGACCCTATTGTACTATCTTTTAAACTTGTCATTGACATCCCCATACGAATGTTTAAGTGCGAAAACAATCCTTTCTGTCACGGGCACGTCAAACTAATCATTAAAATTTTTTTTTTTTTTTATCGAAAAGACTATTATACCTTAAATTTTGTTAAAATGAGTAGAATTAAATATAAAACAAAAACTAGAAAAAAAAAAAATGAAACACCAACTCACCAATACCCTATCCCAGCCCCTCCCTCCCCTCCATAGCCACAACCATTGATTTTCCATAAGAAACACCCCCTCTCAAACTGTTAAAATACATTATTTCTATTTAGCGCCGGTTTGACCAACATTCCACATTATGAGCCTGTTTGTTTCCTACTTTTGAAGTAATGATACATTTTGAAATAGTATATTGACAGAGAATTTGTGGTTAAAAAATAAGGAAAAATTTTAGGTTTGCGTGTAATATTATTTTATTGAATAATGTGTGGTCGGAAAAAAAAAAGAGAAAAAAAATATAGTTTGAAAAAAAATGGGTATCAAACAATGGCTATAATGAAATGAATAGTAATTTTTTGGAGAATGTATGGTTAAAAAAATGATTTTTTTTTAATTTACGTGTAATATTATTTTACTAAAGAACGTGCGATTGATAAGAAGAGTGCAAAAAATGAATTATAACTCACCCTTTTTCTTCTTTCTTGTATATGTTTTTGTATTTTCTTAAATGTAATATATCAAAAAAAATGTCACTTTTTCTCCAACAAAAGAAACAAAAGAGCTATTTATATATAAACTTTAGACGAGCCTTCTAATTGCAAAAAGCATGAGGCCTGAATCCTTTTTTAAAAACCAACAATTCTCGTTAGAACCCTGCTTCACGTACAGGGACCTATTTCATAAGTCCCTTACGCTCCACTCACATAGGTGTGGCCAGCACAATTTTTTTTAAATACATGGTGGGGCCCACCATGTGAGTGCCCTGATGAGGCCCTGTGAATTATTCCCCTATACGTGGGGAATAATTTTTCTCGTTATTAGATAGAAATGTTGGGAAAAGAAAGAGAAAATAATAAGAGAATTTTGAATTTCTCTCTCTCTCTCTCTCTGAAGCGTATCTTTTTTTCAAATTTTAAATTTGAAGTAAGATTCTACTATGAATGAAGGTCGGTTTTGTGCAATGCAATTTTGCATTTTGCAGTTCGACCATAAAATTAATGACGTCGAGAAATTCACTCTATCTATGAAGGTTAGTTTGGTGGTAACAATATCGGTGCCATGATTGAAACAGAGCTGACCTTGATTCTACAGGAGGGCATACATTAATGACCATTTGTGCAAATAAGTGATCAAATTATTGGAATCTTGGCTTTAGTCATGTGGGCCCTCATGAGGGATTGGGTCCCTATCATTGGACATGGACGTTATTTTAAATATTGTCCACTGACAAATGACATATTAAAAAAT
>CAIGRT010052226.1:0-33219 GCA_903798405.1 Fraxinus platypoda | reverse complement strand
CTATTTGGTGGAGATTAAAATCAAATTTTTAATAAATTTTGATAAAAGTTAAACAGTTATGGATTCCATAAAATATGTTATTAAAATTAATTGTTAACTTTGATTTAGATTAAAATTTAAATTTCAATCGATACCAAACACGATTTTATAAAAAATAAAAATAAAAAAAAATTCTCAAAAGTTGAGAGGGCAAGTCCCCCTAAGTCCGCCCTTCAAACTGGGCAACACAATCGATATACAAGAAGATTGTATCACGGGTTCGAATCCGATTTCTTCCGGCACGGAAATGAAAGGGGCGGTTCATAGTTTCTCTTGGCTATATGATTCATTCGGGAGAGCGATACCGCGGGCAAGATAAGGAAAGTAGGGGGCCTTCCAAGCCTCTTTGAATTCTATTTCCTAAACTAACCTCTCCTTTTTGCCTAATTTTATAACTATTTTTGCTCAATCCAATATTAATAACAAATTAAAAATATAAAAAGAGGATTTAAATCAACTTGGAAAAGTTTATAATCCGGATTGACTCAGATATTTGTCTCTCTCAAGAATAATGTAATTTTATTAACACAAATCAACTAATGCATGATTTTCAAAAGAATATTAAAAAAGACTAAAAAAATTGAACTTATCCACGTTAGGGGCGGCGGAGAAGTACAAGGAAAATTTGTTTGGTCGGTCTGATTTAGATTGATGTTTTCGTAATTGAATCATCTTTTGCTCCACCCAAGAGTTTGATGATAAATAGAATTCAAAAAGTTAATGATTGAGCTCTATTTTATAATTTTTTATTATTCATTTTTTCAATAATATATTTTTACACATAAATTTAAAATTTTCTCCACATTTTAACCACACATTCTTAAGGAATTTACTTTTTATAATATTTATTTCTAAAATACAGATGAACTTCAAAGGAAAAGTTAAATTAGACTGAAGAACGACTTAAATTAAAAATCACGTTTAGCAATTATTAAGAATACAATCGGGTTTTTTTAGAATAATATTGTATAGCACCAATCTAGGTGGCAAGACGTGGGGTCTATTGCCATCTAGACCGGTGTTAAGCAACCTTAGTGCTACATGACATTACTCAGTTTTTAGTTTCTGTCAGATGTAGATTTTTAGCAAATAAAATTAATAAAAATTGATGAATTTCGTGAAATGCGTGATTTATTACCTATAAAAAATAAAGTAGATTAGGCTACTAACCCCATATTGGACTTGAATTCATTTCAAGTTAAGCAAGATTCTGTTACACTACACAGTTGTTATTAGCTCATAAAAAGTATTCAAGTATCATAATAATTGTCGTGGAAGAATATAATATTTGGCTTTTTATGAAACTAACAAATCAAACCTTATTAAAATCCATTAATTCTCATTATGAAATAATTGATTTAGAGCACCTTCAAGATTAACCCTTGACGAGAAATGATTTATTTAATCATGACACATCAGTTCAACGAATCAATTTAAACGTATCCATCAATTAGCTGATATGTCATGTGATTGTTACGCAACCGAGCTTAGTAGATCATTTTTCAACCGTTAATTACTTTGCTAGTTGCATTTCTTGCTCGTGCTTAATAAACCAATATTTTTTTGTAGAAATTGCTCAAATTTTACAAGATAATTGTCCAATTCTAACTAAACTAGCATGACGTGCATAAATCTTCAAGGATTAACTATTTTGTGCCTCGAGCTCGAACACAGTTAATTTTTGAGTATTTTTTATTAACTCAAAGCATATAGCAACTTCGACCGACTATAACTATTAAGCACCTTTTTCAAAAATAATGATAAAAAAACCCCCAAGAATCTGGCATTTTTTTCTTGTTTGCAGCAGCATTAAACTGTTAATGGAATAATTGATCCATGTCAGAAATGTAATTTCATTAAGAGCAACTTGAGCATGTGAGACCATTGTAACTCTCTAGCCAACTCAAAAGTGAAGTGGCATTTTGTCTGTTTTTGCCAACTTTGGCAACGTACCAATCAAGAGATTAGCACACATATCTAACGCCCCTCTACTTATTTATACCTTGGAACAAAAATTCTGCTTACTCAGCTTCCATATAAGAATACTTACCTCGAAAATTCAGATGTGTAAATAGTTCGAGAAGATCATTCTGCATTCATTTCGACTGCTCCATCAGAAATGGCATCGGAAGTTGCTGATATTCCACAAGCTGTAAATGAAAAAGTAAGCGATATCGCCTCTTTGATCTTTGCTTCATGATCTATAAAGTACAGATATTACTATCTTTTGCATGTTGGTGATTGTTCACATTAGCTATGCACTGTGTATTGAACATGTATAAACCGTATCTTAGGATCATGTTATGTGCAATCGTAGTTGTCGAATTGGACTACTACTTCATTGTTAGCTGCAAAAAGTACAGTTCTAGCAACGAGAAATTCAAGTATTTTGTCTCTGATATAATTGAAGACCCCAAAAACTACTCAAGTCCTGCTTTGATCAAGTTGCAAAACCAGATGAGTACATACATAGGCATCATCGTTCCATGAAGAGCAGAAAATCTATGTCAGTTTAACTTATTTCCTGATCTTGAAACTAGGGGAGCATGTTTTAGAACTATCTGATTTTTACGATACATCTGTTTTCACTTTTCAGTGAATATGTTAGAAAGCAGTAAAAGTAATGGAAAGACAATTAAACAACCACGAATAACTGGATTCTTGTTTTGGATTTTGATCGGCCTCTAATGGATATTGATTTTTTTCCGTGTGACAATCATAGTATCTGTGATTTTCATAATAAGATGTTATCTTCAAACTGCTTAGGCGAAGAAAAAATTATACAAAAACATCTACGTGCTGTTAAATGATATTATCACATGATCCACTATCTATAGACTGTATTGGTTTCCATAAACACGAGACTCTCAGATCACAGCACGAAGCTACCAGCTTCCTGTTGGAGAGTGATGCTGTTTTGGCATAATTTTGAGTGGAGCCCGTTAGGAAGATCAAAGTAGATTCGTGTTCTCATCCATGCGAACATCGAAATCATATATTTACTTGCCCAAAACGATGCTCCCATGAATGAGAAATTAAAATTCAAATTGTACCTACTGGAAGTGGTTTAGGTATTGGAGGGAGAGTAGTCAAAACTTGTCCCACCTAGGAAGAATGATAAGACAAGGACTAGTTTTTACATGACCATATTTTGAAGGTGTAATCATTGAATTGTAAGATTCTTTTATTTTATCCTTGTGTC
Organism: Fraxinus platypoda; assembly: GCA_903798405.1. Lineage (NCBI taxonomy): Eukaryota > Viridiplantae > Streptophyta > Magnoliopsida > Lamiales > Oleaceae > Fraxinus > Fraxinus platypoda. Next base: position 29,978 of record CAIGRT010052226.1, on the reverse strand, counting down.
TGAAATAGTATGTGCATTGAATTTTAACACAGAAAGAAGCAGAAGATAGAAAGCTGGTAAATGAAATTACCAACATTGTACTCGATAACCTATCGAAAGAGGAGACATTGGATGCTGAGGTTATCCCTAATGAACCTCGTGAAATCTTAAACAGTAATTTTGAGGTAGAAAATGTGAAGAACAATAAAGAAGCCAGCGCCATAGCAGATGAGGGTGAGAATTTTTTGAATTTATTCTCAATGGCCAAGGTTTCAGTCGAAGAGAGTAACAGTTCATCAGATGCATATGAAGTAATCGAAAAGCCAGATCAAACAAATAAAGATACATGCAAGATTCAGTCCCTTAAGGATGAAAAATTAGATAAACGACAGGAAGTAATCATAGCAACTAAAGAGACTTCCTTAGAAGAAATCCAACAGTATGCTGAAGAATTATCAAGTAGCTTGGACAAAGTTGCGGATAGAGGCATCATACCAGTAGAGGATTCAGTAGATGCTACGTCGGGTCTGAAAGTAGAAGATTCAATTCATGCACCTGATTCAGAAGTCGTGAGAATAGACACTAGTATTGGAGAAACTGGTGCAGAAAAGTTTGGATCAGGCAGAAATGGAAAAATGGAAGAGAATTTTGATGTTATGCTGGAGAAAGGAGGTCAGGAAACAATTACATTTAGGGAAGACAAAATGGATGCAACCGATAATGAACGTGAATTCCAGTACCCAAACAACCCTGAATCTCCTTTCCTTAAAGACGCAGAAGACAGTGTTATCCAGGGAGGCGACAAGGCTACGACAGCACCAGAAGTCTCTAAAGTTGAAGATCATAGCATTCAGACCTCAGAGAAGGTTGAAGCAAACTCACAGAAACAAGTTGATGAGTCACAGATAAAACGTGAGGAATGTATACAGAACGAAAGCGAGAAACTGTCTTCAACGGAAGCTCCAACGCGAGACATTGATCATGAAGAAATTGAGGCTGGTGACTTAGGGAAGGCTGAAATATCTGAAGATGAGAGATCTTCAGAAAGTTATTCGCTGAATGAGAAACCAATAGAATCCTTACATGTAGCTCCTGAGGAGATTAAAACATCAGCTTCATGTCAAAATGCAGAAAGAATAAGCCCTTCACTGGAACAGGGACTATGCGCGACTCCTCAAGAAATCCTCAGTGCTGAAACGAAGGATAAAACAATTGATGCAGCTGACACCAAGGTGAAAACTCTCGAGTAAAAAATGAAAATGATTATTTGTCTTTTTTCTTTGAAAGTCGCATGAGATAGTGAATGATGTATTCTTTGTGCAGGATATTGCAACAATTGAACCAAACAAGGAGCCTGGTGGTTCCATTCCATACTATAGTACCAATGATTCGAAGGTTACTCATCAACTGAAAGAAGGAAAAGAAAATGATGGTCCCTCAATAGATGCACACCGTAATCCTGTCAACAACAGCAATATATGCAGTAAAGAAGGGGGCGACCAGATTAACAGTCTAGACGATCTAGATGATTCTAAGGCATCACATGAAGTGACAGAAGACCAGAGCAAAGAAACAGAAATTCAGGTAAATGACATTTTTGGTCAGATAATAACTATAACAAGTTTTGCGGGAATTTCTAGACACATGTTTATCTGAATCTCTGGTTAAACACCGCAAGTAGTCGTCTAAATGCTTCTGAATCTTTTCCAGTTTTCGACTTCTTACTAGTCATTTGTATGCGCTGCTCCTGTAGGTGGATGCTGCTCCAAAGATGACCAGTAAGTCTGCTGATATGGAAACACAGATGATGGATAAGGAGCACGATACCACCATTCTATCAGAAGCTACAGCTGATAAACCGATTAAGATTTGCCAAGAGGTAGAAATAGAGCTACTGCTGGAAATTCCAATTAATTTAGCTTCTCTCGAGGAGATAATATGATTGTGTATGTATGCAACTTTTGATCATTCTTCTGCACTTTACTAATACATTTCTTTTTAAACAGACAACAGAGCTTGAGGTTACTCATTCCAGTGAGAACATTGAACGGAAGAAGGATTTGAACATTACTCATCCACTGGAAGAAGGAAAAGACAATGATGGTCCCTCAATAGATGCTCCTGTCAACACCAGTGATGATATATGCAGTAAAGGAGGAAGAGTCGATCAGATTAACAGTCTAGAAGATCCAGATGATTCTGAGGCATCACGTGAAGTAACAGAAGACCAGATCAAAGAAACAGAAACTCAGGTAAATTACATCCTTGGTCAGATAATAACTATAAAAAGTTTTTATGGGAACCTCTACATGTAAGTTTATCCGAATCTTTGGTTAGACACACTAAGTAGTAATCTAAACGCTTCTGAATCTTTTCCAAGTTCCAAATTCTTACTAGTCAATTTGTTGTGGCACTGTTATGTAGGTGAATGATGATCAAAAGATGACCAGTAAGCCTGATGATACTGAAACACAGATGATGGAAAGGGAGCACGATATCACCACTCTTTTAGAAGCTACAGCTGATGAAACGATTGGCAAAGAGATGAATGGCGATCAAAAGATGACCACTAAGCCTGATGACATTGAAACACGGATGATGGACAGGGAACACGATACCACCTTTCAATCAGAAGCCACAGCTGATGAACCGACTAAGATTTGCCAAGAGGTAGAAACAGAGCTACTGATGCTGGAAAGTAAAATTAATTTAGCTTCACTCGAGGAGATAATATGCTGTATATGTAAGCAACTTATGATACTTCTTCTACACTTCACTAATACTCTCTCTTTAAACAGACAACAGAACTTGAGGTTACTTATTCCAGTGAGAACATTGACTGGAAGAAGGATTTGAACGTTACTCATCCACTGGAAGAAGGAAAAGATAATGATGGTCCCTTAATAGATGCTCCTGTCAACAACAGTAATAATATATGTAGCAAAGAAGGAGATCAGATTAACAGTCTAAAAGATCCAGATGATTCTGAGGCATCACATGAAGTAACAGAAGACCAGATCAAAGAAACAGAAACTCAGGTAAATTACATTGTTGGTGTAAGAAAATAACTATAACGGGGTTTATGGGAATCTCTACATATAAGTTCATCTGAATATTTGGTTAGACACCGTAAGTTGTTATCTAAATGGTTCTGAAACTTTTCCAAGTTCCAACTTCTTTCTAGTCAATTTGTTGTGGCACTGTTTGTGTAGGTGGATGATGATCAAAAGCAGACCAGTAAGCCCGATGAAACTGAAACACAGATGATTGAAAGGGAGCACGATACCACCAATCAGTCAAAAGCTACAGCTGATGAGACGATTTACATTGGCCAAGAGATGAATGATGATCAAAAGATGACCAGTAAGTCTGATGATATTGAAACACAGATGATGGACAGGGATCACGATACCACCGTTCAATCAGAAGCTACAGCTGATGAACCTATTAAGATTTGTCAAGAGGTAGAAATAGAGCTAGTGATGCTGGAAAGTCAAATTAATTCTCTCTGAACTTTTGATCCTTCTTCTATACTTTATTAACACAGTTCTCTTTAAACAGACAACAGAACTTGAGGATTCTCGTTCCAGTGAGAACATCGAAAAGATTATCCAATTGGACGAGAACAGGAATCAGCATGTTTCTGTAGCATCCATTCTGGAAGAAAAAGTTGCAGAAAGGTTTGAAGGAGATAGGAATATAACTGAATACCCCAGTCAAGAGGTTAACCATTAGATTATTTTCTCAACTTCTATGATAATTAAATTTGGATTTCAAGCTCTTAAAGAAAAAAGATCTCTTGGCAAGTTTGCTCAAGCAAGAACCATTCAACGTACAGGTAGAGGACTGCTATCCAGTGGATGATGGATGTGTCGATAATTCAACACAGATCATCAATGCTGATTCTGGAGCAAAGGGCAACTTCACAGTTTTAACAGCTGAAAAAACGGAAACTGGTGTTTCATTTGAACAGGAAAATGAAATGAAGGAACCTGATACAGAGGTGAGTTTTGAATTAAGTAGAACAAGTGTGGTATTAACATTAGTAGGCATACATTCCTTCTGAATTAAATGCAAATAAATATATTTCCACTCATTCAGGTGCATTCACATTCCTAGATACCTTTCGTATGAATAAGTCTTCTAAACTTCTCCCACCCCACCACATACACACAGACAGAGCCCAGAAAGAAAAAAAAAATAGAAAAGGTGTTCTGTCTTCGTACCATGAAAAGATGGATACATAGGTAAAAAAAGTAACACCAAGGAATTACTGGGAATCTATGAAATTTTAAACAGAAAAGGGCTAGTTGTTCTTAGAGAAGATATTTATTTTCATAGTTCTCCTAGGCAAAAAGTTATATTACTCACCAGTCAAGTCAATATCAGCATATATGTAGAATCACATGCTTAAAGCGAAATAACAAAATCAAAATACAGATTGTGTCCGGCACACCCTATAAGAAGCAAGCATGCCTCTCACTATGCCCAGGCTCATCAGGAGTATCTGAAACTCATGTGTCAGAGGTTATTAATTTGGAAAAGGTAAAAGAATACACCAATAGATCATTACTTCATTCCACTTTTACAAACTTGATTAAAACAAATAGAACTAAGAGTCTAAGATGTCTTACCATTGACTTTATCTCCATGGATGGTTGCTATTCATCAAAATGTATTAATAAATGAAGTTCGTCACTGCTAGCTAACTTTAGACTTGAAAAATGAATAGCTATTATCTAAAAGAAACAAAATAAATATCCATCTTTCTTCTTTAAAAGTCACATGCAATAGTGAATGATGTTCGCTTTCAGCAGGATGTTGCAACAATTGAGCAAAATGAAGCGACTGGTAGTTCCATTCCATACTGTAGTGCCAATTATTTGAATGTTATTCATCCACTGGAAGAAGGAAAAGATGAAGATGGTCCCCCAATAGATGCTCCTGTCAACAACTGCAATAATATTTGCATTGAAGGAGGAAGGGACCAGATTAATGGTCTAGAAGATCAAGATGATTCTGAGGCATTGCCTGAAGTAACAGAATACTGGGGCAAAGAAACAGAAAGTCAGGTATGGTCGGAGAATAACTATAACAGGTTTTTTGGGAATCTCTACATATAAGTTTATCTGAATCTTTGGTTAGTAACATAAGTAGTTATCTAAATGCTTCTGAATCTTTTCCATGTTGCAACTTCTTACTAGTCAATTTGTAATGGCACCGTTAATGTAGGTGACTGATGATCACAAGATGACCAGTGAGACTGATGATATTGAAACACAGAGGATGCTCAGGATGGACAGGGAGCACAATACCACCATTCGATCAGAAGCTACAATTGATGAAACAATCAAGATTCTCCAAGAGGTGAATGAAGATCAAAAGATGACCAGTACTCCTGATGATATTGAGATGCAGATGATGGACCAGGAGCACGATACCACCGTTCAATCAGAAGTTACAGCTGATGAAGCGAAGATTTGCCATGAGGTAGTAATAGAGCTACTGATGCTGGTAAAATTAATTTAGCTTCTCTCAGGGAGATAATATGCATGATATGAATATAACTTTTGATCCTTCTCTAAACTTCATCAATACTGTTTCACTTAAACAGACCACACAAATTGAGGTTACTCATTCCAGTGAGACCATCGAAAATATTATCCTATTGGATGAGAATAGGAATCAGCGTGCTTCTGCAGCATCCATTTTGGAAGAAAAAATTTCAGAAAGCTTTGAAGGAGACAAGACAATAAATGACATCCCCAGTCAACAGGTTAACCAAAAGACAATCTTCTCAACTTTTATGATCTAAGTTTAGAGTTCAAGCTTTTAAAGAAAAATATTACTTTAGAGCAACTTTTCTCAAGCAAGAGATACGTTCCTTATATAGGTGGGGGTCGGCTATCAAGGGCATGATGGATGCATAGATAGTTCAACACAAATCATCAAAGATTCAGGAGCAAAGGAAAACTTAACAGTTTTATCTGCTGAAGAAATGGAGACTAGGGTTTCATTTGAAGAGGAAAAGAAAATAGAGGGACATGATACAGAGGCGAGTTTGAGTTAAGTTGAACGTTGTTGCATTATCATTTGGAGACTTCTGATATAAATGCAAATATATATATTTCAACTCATCCAAGTGCATTACCATTCTCATTCATAGATAACTTTCCTTGTAGTAAATATGAATGTCTTCTAATCCCCACCCACCCGCCCTGCCCTCACACACAGCCCAAAATTAAAAATGGTGTTCTCTTATTTATCATGAAAATATGGATAAACAGCTATAAAAACAGAGTGTTTAGGAACTGCAATGAATCTAAGAAAAATTAAACAGAAAAGGGTTATTTGTTCTTAGAAAAGACGCCGTCACTATTAAAATTTTGAAGTTCTACTCAGCTAAAAGTTCTGCTAATCACCAGTGAGTCAAATGAATATATGCATGGATATAGTAGAGTTTGCTTAAAGAGGACTAGCAAAATCAAAATTCAGATTATCTATGGCACGCACCCTTTTCCTACAAGTAAAAAGAATGCCTCTCACTATGCTCTGACTCATCAAGAATATCCCTGTTGTAATTTGGCATGCTTAAAGGTAAAAATAATACCCAATAGATTATTACTTCATTCCATTTTTCAAATTTGATCAAAACAAATGCAGAACTAAGAATGTCTTACGATTGAGTTTATCTCCGTGTATGGATGCTTTTCGTAAAAAGATCTTTGAGCGAAGACTTCAAAGCCAGGACACTGACCAGCATATAATGATGGAAAACAGTGCTAAAGAGAGCTTTCAGGAAGATGAGGTGAACTTGAAGTCACTTATCATTCATTCCAGTACATGGCTGTACGCTTGTCTTGTCTTCTTGTTTACTTCTGCCTCTCAACTTATATAGGGAAGCAAAGAAAGTAAAAGTGCCGAAGCAGAACTGAGCATGAGGGAAGTACTCAATGTAGTCGCAGCTACATCTTCAGCAATCGAAGAAAATAAATTAGATGAAAACCTGAAAATCGATGAAAGTAATGTGACTATATCAGAACAAGAGGTCAGAAGCCATAAAGTTTTAATTTGGTTTGAAATTGTAACTGACCTCCAAGATTTAGTTGTCAACTTCATTTTTCACATGTAACAGATAAACAACGCAGAGAAAGAAGGCACGGGAGAGAATTTTGAGGGCACACATTTCTCAGTGGACAATAAAGTCAAAACCCTGGAGCATGAGGAACAATCAAATACCACCTCTACCATTCAGAGTTCAATTCAATCAGAGAAAGAAGATATGTCGTCAAAAGATTGCCTAGATTTTACACAAAACTTGTCCTCTGTGTCTGGTCTATCTGAGGGCAGTAGAGAAGACATCATAGATGCAACAGAATTGGCAGTTCCAGTAGGAACAGAAGATCCCAACTTAAAAGAAGTTGAATTACTAGACAAAGTACAGCTTGACGAAAATGATCTGGCTTCTCAAAAACTGGGAGTGGCAACCAGTAAACCAGCTAAGAAAGAGGCAGAAAGCATAGATATCGAATCTGAATGTGAAAGAATCTCCAACTTGGGCGAAAACAGAGACGTGTATGTTTCCATGATGGCAGGAAATGAAGCTAAGGAAACTGTCACTGGAGAAATAACAAAAAATGAAGTTGAGAATGAAACTCGGGCTGCATTATCAAACTGTAATGATCAGGTTGCTGTTGGTGGTAATGTTTCACAAAATACATTTAATCTGAACCTTGAGGAATCCTACAATCCTTCATATGAAGAACAAAATATTTTGCCAGTCTCGTGCAATGAGACAAAGCATGACAATTCTGGAAGTATCGAGGGTTCAAGTATCATCCCAGATTCTTCTTCAGCTCTGAAGACTGCTGAAAATATAGATATAGAAAAGGCCGTTGTAGGACAAGAAGACACTGCCAGAAATGCTGATGACTTCTTAAAGGAAAATCTTGACACTAAGAAAACAGCATTGGAATCAAAGATGGAACATGGAAACAAAATGGACGACTTGGACACCAACAGTTTGAACAGCATGACAGAAAAGGTAACAAGAGCATAATCATTTGGATTGCATCTACATTTAGGTTATTGCAATAAATTGATTAGGAATAATAGATATGTCATAGCAGCATACTTATAATACAGTGTGTCCAAGTACCAAAGAAACAGATACTAAATATGAGATATCACATCACTGTGAGGGTTATCTAGATCATGTTTGGCTAAGCTTTTTAGGAAAAAAGTAACTATTTCCAAATATATTTGGATCTTACATTTTTTTTCTTACTAAATATGAGATGCAGAATCTAGAATCAGTTGAGCCTAGCAAAGAACCCCCTCCTACATCGGAACTAGTGATTGAGTTCCAAAGTAACAAAAGCAACCCTGAAAATACTATCACTGCAGTCGTAGAAGATGGCATCAAGGCTACGGAGGAAAGGAATGAGCCGATTGGAGAAGTACTTATATCCCAACGCTGTCTGGATGGTACAGTAGATACGAATGATGATGGAAGGGAACACAGAGCAGATGGAAAGCAGCATATTGACTTGATACAGGTAGAAAATCTAGACGCGTTTATGTACTTAATTTTACTATCTCCCCATTTTCAGCATTTCAAAAACCAACCAATTGTCATGCTTCAGGAATTTGAGAAAGCTAATGAAAGTGACGAAACCACTGAACAAGAAGAAAAGGTAATTGAGCAAGATTTTGAAAGCAGCCAAAGAGAAGCAAGTTGTGAAAAGAAAATCCAAATAGGGGCTGATGACACAATTAATAGAACACCGGATTGTGACCAAATCATAACGGGTGACAGTTTGTCTGAAGAGGTCAGTCAAAATACAAGCCCTGGATTTCATCATCATGCTAAATTATTGCTATTGAGAAGAGAGAAACAAAGCATTCTCATCAAACAATATTTATCTTTTAAAGATTGTACAGGTGCAGCGAGAGAATGAGAACGCTGATAGTGAAGAGAAAATTAAAGAACAAATTGAGGAAGATGGTTGCCCTGAGGATGTTCAAATGATAGCTGTCGCTTATGTAGCAATGCACGAGGTGAGTTCAAAACTGATGTTAAGCAGACCTTTCTGTGTTTCTGACAGCCATATGCACTTGTCTATTCTTCTCTTTATGATATTTAATTTGCAAAATTCTTTCAAACAGGAAAAGAGCCTAGACTCAAGCTCTATAAAGAATCTTCTTTCAGACAATGGTAAAGAAAAAATTACTCAAGACATTGCTGAAGGTCAGAATGAGAATCAAGAAAAATCATCTGTCACAGAAGTGCCAGAAGATGAGAAACTTGCAAATATTACCAGCTTGGCATCCATAGCAAGAAAGGAGAATTGTGATTACAAAGTTGTTCACGAGCCAACTAGTTTCCATGACGAGACTGATACTGAGGATGTGCAAGTGCTAGATGACTCCATCGCATTTTCATTGAAGGAAAATCCAGTACAATTAGATCCAGAAGAAAGCACAGAAATCCAGTTTCCATGTGGAGAAAAAGTGGAACCAGCGCAACAGGACCCAATAACTGTACTGGAGGAAATTGAAGAACAATCACGAAATGCTTGTGAGACTGTCTGTAAAGAAAAAATGACTCTAGACATTGCCGAAGATCTCAATTTGGAGCAAGAAGAATTCCCTGTTACAATAGTGTCAAAAGATGAGAAACTTGCAAATAGGACCAGCTTGGCATCCGTATCAACAGAGGAAAATAGTGATTCCAAACTTGTTCATGAGCCAAGTAGTTTCCATTACAAGATTGATACTGAGGTTGTGAAAGTGCTAGATGACTCCATCAAATTTTCATTGAAGGATAATCCAGTACCAGTAGATCCAGAAGAAAGCACAAAACTCCAGGTTCCACTAGGAGAAAAGGTGGAATCGATGCAACAGGATGCGATAACTGATCTGGAGGAGTTTGAAGAACAACCACGAAATATTTCTGAGGCTGTCTCTAAAGAAAAAATGACTCTAGACATTGACGAAGATTTCAATCGGGAGCAAGATGAATTATCTGTTACAAAAGTGTCAGAAGATGAGAAACTCGCAAACATTACCAGCTTGGCATCTGTAGCAACAGAGGAGAATAGTGATCACAAAATTGTTCCTGAGCCAAGTAGTTTCCATGACAAGACTGATGCTGAGGATGTGCAAGAACTAGATGATGCCATCACAATTTCATCAAAGGAGAATATAGTACAAGTAGATCCAGAAGAAAGCACAAAACTTCAAGTTCCATATGGAGAAAAAGTGGAATCAATGCAACAGGACCCAGTAACTGTTTTGGAGAAAATTGAAGAAGAACAACCACGAAATACTTCTGAGGCTGTCTCTGAAGAAAAAATGACTCTAGACATTAATGAAAATCTCAATCAGGAGGAAGAAGAATTATCTGTTACGAAAGTGTCAGAAGATGAGAAACTCGCAAAAATTACCAGCTTGGCATCTGTAACAATAGAGGAGAATAGTGATCACAAAATTGTTCCCAAGATAAGTAGTTTCCATGACAAGACTGATGCTGAGGATGTGCAAGTGCTAGACTATGCAGTCACAATTTCATCAAAGGAGAATACAGTACAAGTAGATCAAGAAGAAAGCACAGAACTCCAGGTTCCACGTGGAGAAAAAGTGGAATCAATGCAACAGGACCCAATAACTGTTCTGGAGGGAATTAAAGAACAACCACGAAGTACTGCTGAGGCTGTCTCAAAAGAAAATATTACTCTAGACATTGCCGAAGATCTCAATCAGGAGCAAGAAGAATCATCTGTCACAGAAGTGCCAGAAGATACGGAACTTGCAAATATGACCAGATTGGCATCTGTAGCAACAGAGGAGAATAGTGATTGCAAAATTGTTAACGAGCCAAGTTGTTTCCAAGACAGGACTGATACTGAGGATTTGCAAGTGCTAGATGACTCCATCACATTTTCAACGGAAAGTCTAGTACAAGTAGATCCAAGAGAAAGCACAGAACTCCAGGTTCCATGTGAAGAAAAAGTGGAAGCAATGAGACAGGACCCAATAAGTGTTCCGGAGGAAATAGAAAAACAACAACCAATAAATGCTTCTGAGGCCGTTTCAGAAGCAAAAGGAGTTATTTATGAAGGAGCAAAGAGAACTACTGACAATTGCGAAGAGATAACGGGTAGTTCCAGTTTTGTGGAATTAGATGAAATCTCACCATACAACCCTCTTCAGGAATCTAGAAAAGAGACACTGCAAATGGGTGAAGATAAAGGAACTGAAAAACAACAGGACAATCTTCACACTTTAGCACACACCAAAGACTTGCCTGTGGAAATAACACAAAAGGATGCTCAATTGTATGTTGCAAGAGCAGATGGTTCTGAAGACACTGGAGTAATGGAAAAATTAGTGGCAGCCTCTCTACCAGCCTCGGTTGAGAACACGGTAGAAGAAGCAGAATTTAAGGAGAGTGAATTTGCTGAGAATTCAATCAGCAACAAGAATATTAAGCAGTTGAAACACGAAGATACATCAGAAACATTCCTGACTGATGTAAAAAATATGAGACCTGCAGAAGAGCCAGAGGAAGCAAATTGCGGACAAGAGAAAATAACTTTTGGTGAAACAATGGAATCAAGAAAGGAGTCAACATCAATAGAGATTGCTAAAATTTCACCGCCTGACTTTCTTCAGATATATTCCATGGAAACCTCACATATAGAAGATCGCTCTACTAAAGAGAAAGAGCTGTATGCAGAAAAAGTTGAACCTATTGAAGATGAAGGAGCAAAATCGCAAGAAGATAAAGATGAAGAAGAGGAAGCAGGCAACCAGAAAAAGTCTTCGGTTGATGTAGCAATCCACGAGGTGAGTTCAACATTGATGTCAGATGGACCTTTTTTTTCTGTCTGATAACCAGATGCACTTGTCTCTGCTTCTCACTATGATAATTAATTTGGAAATTCTCTGTAAAGCAGGAAAAGGGCCTAGATTCGAGCTCTATAAAAAATCTAGATGAAACAAATTTGGACGACAGTAAAGACAAAATAACTCGAGACATTTCAGACAGTCTCAATCAGGAGCAAGAAGAATTGTCTGTCACAACAATGTCAGAAGATGAGAAACCTGTAAACACGATCAGTTTGGCATCTAAAGCAATAGAGGAGAATGGTGAATCAAACAGTTTCCATGACAAGACAGACTCCAAGGATTTGCAAGTTCTGGAAGACTCCATCACGTGTTCAAATAAGGAAAACATAGTGCAAGTAGATCCAAAAGAAAGCATAGACCAGGATCCAAGTGGAGAAAAGGCAGAATTAATGCAACAGGGCCCAGTAACTGTTCTGGAGGAAATAGAAGAACATCAAACAGGTAATGCTTCTGAGACTGTCTCAGACGCAAAAGGAGTAAACAGTGAAGAAGGAGAAAAAGAAATTACAGACAATTGCGAAGAGTTAGTGGCCAGTTCCAGCTTTGTGGCAATAGATGAAACCTCAAATTCGAACCCTCTTCTGGAATCTAGAACAGAGATATTACAGGAGGGTGAAGAAAAAGAAACTGAAAATCAACAAAACAGCATTCACATTTTAGCACATGCCATTGATTCAACCATGGAAATAACACAAAAGGATGCTCCATTGTGCATTGCTAGTGCTGATGGTTCTGATGACCATCAAGTAATGCAGAAGCTAGAGGTAGTCTCTCTACTGGCATTGGATAAAAACGTGGTAGATGAAGCAAACTATAATGTGGAAGATCACTCGACTAAAGAAAGCGAGCTAACAGTCAATAAAGAAGAGCTGCATGAAGAGAAAACAGAACCTATTGAAGGCAAAGGAGCAAAAGCACAGGAAGAGGAAGCAGGCAAATCGAAAAGGTCCGACTTTGGTTCTCAAGCTCTGACCTTGGTGGAGGAAAGAGACAAGGATGTCAGTGGTTCAGTGTCTGAAGCCCCAGATGAGGATCTCAAAGTTGAAGGAGAAGCAAATAAGTTCACCGACAAGGCTGATACTACACCAAGTACTGTGAAGAAGAAAGAGACGAGTGTGGAGGAAATCTGCGACAATGAAAAGTCTATTATTTCACGTGATGAAACCCCAGAAATCACCAATGCAACTTCTGATGACCTAGAAGGTCAAGACGTTGAGAGTGCAAGGGTTGCAGAAACCTCTCCCTCAGTACCTCAATCTGAAACAGTTGAAGCCTAGAATGAATACGTTGGAATTGTAGAACATTTAGAATCAAGTGAAGTTGAATTTGCAGATGAAGAAAACAAGGCTGGAGCAGTATACAAGTCTAATGATCAGAACGTAGAAGAGATCAAATCTTCGGAATTCCCAACTTTGACAAAGAATAATGCAGAAAACAGTGAGAAGGAAACGGACAAAGATTATGGAAAAGGCTTTCAGACCAAATGTGGGAGAGCAGATGCTGTGATTGAAGATAATATAACCTGTGATCAGGTAAAACAAGAACTTCCAGAGAAACCGCTAGAATTGCTTTCCAAGGTACAGTTATTTGATAACAAACTTCAGAGCACAGAGAACAACAATCATGGAGCGAGTGAGGAAGGCCTGGAACATGGAGACGAGGCAACGAAATATGAGGACAGTTTGAGTAATAGTACAATAAAGGAGGAAGTTGATAATGTGGTTGATTCTAATTTAGAAATTCTTCAACCAGATATGCTGGAAAAGGTTCTTGAATCTGAGACCCAAGTTCAAAGTTTTGAAGTAATCACAAAAGGGGGACAGACAAAAACAGATGAAGAGAATCTTGAGGCAGCAAAAGAAGAAATGAGAACTGGGGAAATTGTGGCTGAAGAAATTTTTGAAGCAAAAGAAAGCAAGAAAATCGACATATCAAGTGAAAAGGTTTAGGAATATATTTGTCCATTCTGTCTGACAGATTATTATGTTTAAAATGTACTAACTGAGGATAGGGCAAAACGCAGACCAAGGATGAAGCTGAAGCTGTAGAGGATTGTCAGCTTGGATCTTCAGAGGAAGAAACAATCCCAGAAAGGTACCAAGAGGGTGAGGAAAAGCCAGAAGAATATCTAGAAGTAAAGACAGAAGCCATAAAGAGTACAAATGAAAAGGTGAGAAAAAGTGAAAGTTATTATATTTCCTTATAAATTGTTTAAGTTTCATACATTATGCAGGTGTCTGGAAATTTTGAACAGGCTTTTGTCAATGAGAATGTCAGTGAACATATTGTGTTTGACAACAAGGCTGTTGAAGAGCCGAAGGAATCAGTTGATGGAATCTTCCAAGTAAAAGAGGAGGGAAAGATTGCTGAGGGAATAACGACTATAGTAAACAATCAAGAAAAGGCTCACGAGTTGGATGAAGAGGTCAGTCAAATACATTACACTTTTGTCCCTCTTATATCCTCTGATTGCACAATTTTCAGCAGACAGGAAATTCTAAAAGATAAAAAATCCTATTTTTCGCTTTCACTATATTTTCTTCTTTGGACGGTTACAAGAACAGGTTGCAACTTGGAAGAGTTCAACATATAAATATTATGGACTCAATATCATGTTGCTTTCTAGAATCTCTGTCAGAAATAATTCACTAAAACAAAATTCTCCTAATTTTAGGCATTTAAATCCTCATTACATTTTAATTTTTGTATATGATTTGCCTTTCGTATAGGTTAAAGAATCCGGGGTAGCATTTATAGAGCATGGTGAGGCCAGAACAGGAGCTAATGAGGACACAGGGCTACAAAATAAAAACATCAATTTTTCTCCTATGGGGGATACAGCTGCAGGAGAACCGCTGGATAATGAAAATATAATATCTGAAGCTGCGCCTACAAAGTTTATCCATGAAACATTCGAGAGTTGTGGAGATAACGAAGAAATAGTTATGCAAGAGAAAGAGGATATTGAAAGAAAAGATGAGAAGCCTTCCATCTCTGAATTTTTAGGAGATGGAGAAAGTGAGGAAAGGCAGGACAAAAACCAGTATGAATTTGAAACAGACAAGCAACTGAACGATCAAGTTTGCATATCCGACAGAGTACAAGAAAAGGACGAGGTAAAATACAAAAACTTTGCTACTATTAAACTGATTGATTAGCAATAACCACTACTAAAGCAGAGGTCTGTTGTGCAGGAACAAGTAGTGCTTTCAGCAAGAGAAGGAGAGGTTATAGTGGGTGAAGCTGATAGTTGTAGCAGACAAACTAGAGATGGAAATGAGAAGCCTGATTTCTCATCTCACAGCAGGGATACATCAGAAATATCACATAGTGGTGGGGTCTTGGGTATTGCAAAAGAAAATGAAAACTCCACAGATATAAGAATGTTAGAGAAAATCTTTACTGGCACAACCAAAAGTGAGATTTCTGAATTGGCTTGTCCAAATGAAAGTGTAGAAGCCATAACATCCACGGTCAGCAAAGACATACAATCAATGGAACAGGACTCTGAAGCAATGACAGTCAATGCTGAAATGCATGAATCAAAAGCCGGAACTGCTTCCAGTGAAGTACAAGAAGCAACAGGAGTGCAGAGTAGAGAAGAGGAAAAGGCCAAGGATGATTACAAAGAAATGACAGGGACCTCCACATCCATGGAGTGCGCCATTTCAACATCAAAAATCAAGCATGGATCTGCAGTAGAAACCCTGGTGGTGGTTGAAGATCACAAAACTGAAGATAAACTCATCGAACTTCATCACTTACCTCATCTACACCACATCCAGGATTCTGAAGGAAAAACAGAGGAAGATTGCCCTGTGGATCTTCAAAGAGCCAGCAATATAACAGAGGATATTCAAGAGTTGGATGAAAGATCCATTGCACTATCAAATAAAGAGAATCTTGCAGAGACAGATCCAAATGGAAGCAAAGAACACAAGTTTTCAAGTCGAGGAAAAGGACTTGAATTAATTCAACAGGACCTTGTGCCAGCAACTCTCCAGCAGGAAATAGAAAACCAGCAACCAGGAAATTCTTCAGAGGCTGTCTCAGAAGCTAAAGATGCAATTTGTGAGGAAGAAAAAGTAATCCTCACTAACTGCAATGAGTTTACAGAAAATAACAGCTGTGTGACATCAGATAAGGTCTCACCATCCATCGTGCTTCAGGGTTCTGCAAGTGAGGCAGCACAAGGCACTAAAGATAAAAATACTCCAACTAAATGCCACGAGCTTCCCGTTTCATCGGATGTCAAGTATTCAGACATGGAAAAAACACAGATGGATGTTGAATCATGGGTTGAAAGAGTTGATGGTATTGATGTCACAGATGTAATTCAAAACCTAGATGCAACCTCTGTTCCTGCATCAGATAAGCAAACAGTTATAGATGCATATCACACCAAGAATGCGGAATTCTTCAATTCAACAGTTGACAACAAATACATGCCACAGCTGCAACAGGACACTGCCGAAATTTTTCTGGCTGAAGGTGAAATACCTAAACCTTCTGAACTTGAGCAAGAGGAAGCAAAATATGTGCAAGAGGAAAGAACTGCTGATGAAACAATTGAATCAACTAAGAAGTCCGTGTCAACAGAGATAGCTAAGGCTTCATTATCAGACCTTCAGGGCTCCCTCAAAGAACCCTCGGAAATGGCTGATCATCCCCCCGAAGGAAGAGAGCCAACAGAACAGAAAGAAGAGCTGAAGGTGGAAAAAACAGAAGAGGCTGAACATGAAGAGGAAAAAAGTGATGAATCAAGCGAACAGAAAGGATCTGACTTGGGCTCTGAAGCTCCTGTCTTGGTGGATGCAGGGGATGTAGATACCAAAGTTTCTCATAAGAAATCACACAACATTCTGTCAGGTGTAGGATCAAAAGTGAAGCATTCAATTGCCAAGGTGAAGAAGGCCATCATTGGAAAGTCCTCTCATCCAAAGCCACCATCGCCAAAAGAAAGTGGGAAATATTAAATAACCTTTGTCAGTTCATTTACAGTTCGACGTATTCTGAATTTCTAAAGTTTGTGCTTGATTGTGGAAAAGGGTTTGTTAGTTTGTTTGATTTTTCTTGTACACGGTACTTAGTACTAGATTTGCATATGGTGTGCAGTGATCCAATATGTAATCCTTATATTGAGTGTGTTGTAAACAAATGTCTATATTCTTGTGGATCAATAGATCATTTACTATCCACAAACAGATGTAAAACTGGAAGAACATTACTAATGAATTGTAAATTATCAATAAATATCAGATAAATAGAAATGATAAAACTTATAAGCTAGAAATATTTACACCGGCAAACAGTAAATGTATTTAGACAGTGATGGAAATATCAATGAATTGATTAATCTTATCAAGGACAGGAACATTTAAACTGTAAATCTCTTACGTGGTGAATACGTACGTCTGTGCAGAGAATAACATGTATGTAAGCACTGTGGCGCCATCATCTTAGGATAAATTTCTCTGCCACTTCTGCTTTGAACTTGAAACAGTAAATAAGTTCTTGGTAACGCAGGACGGAAATATGAACAATAATAAAAAATATTCTTGTTCATAACATACCAACGGGGCGTTGCTGGAATTTCACGTGAGAATTATTGGAATCCACCAATTAACCGGAAAAAGTGAAATATTAATTATTAAAAATGAATATAATATTTTACAAACTTAACACTTATTTATAGGCTAAAAAACTAATCATATTGGGATCCTAATTCTATAGATAAATTCAAATAAAATAAAATTGTAAAAGACGAAAATACCCTTAAATTGAACTTGACCCTTACGTGCATGTATAATAATTAACATTTATTTTCAGTGGCTTGTATTTATCTCATATTTAGATCAAAATGGTGCAAATTAATTACGTTTCATATGTTTTGGGAGCTATTCAATTAATTTAGGAGTAAATAAATTATTCAAATTCATGTACACTTATTTATTTTCAAGATTATTCATTTAATCTATGATATAAATTTATTCTCTAGGTTCGTGTACACTTCGTTTTGTTTAAATTCTTTTTTAAGATCACGTGTATATTTATAATATATTAAATATTACATCGAGTTAAAATAGTTTTTTTTGACGATTTTAATCTTACTACATTGACACACAGCCTTTTTTTGATTTGTGCAGTTGTCCAGCCCCACCTCATTCTACATCATCCTCCCTGTCTCCATCATGTCATTTGCAGCATATTCGTCATTATGCTACCCAAAACCGTAGCACGCACCGCACGTAGAACACTTTTCAGAGGACAATTTACTAGTTACAACTTACAATAATAAAACATATTTGGGACACTGTGCCGCCAAGAGATAATTAAAAATGATAAAAAACTGAAACCAAAATTTTTAAAGTTCCCGCTTCTATTAGTCCTCCATCCCCGCCAAATTAAACCCTTGTACAGAAATCACCACCTCAAAACCTCAATCTATCTATCTCTCTAAGAACAACAGAAAATGGAGTCTCTCAATCGGCAATCCTTTTTCAAAGATATCCAATCGAGAGAACTCAACGGATTCCGAGGTACTGTATCTTTTACTTTTATCAGTATCCAGAAGAGCATGCATCTGCTGTTTTACTACTTCTTCGTGTAATAGTTTCTTCGTTTTATTCAGTGAGAAAACGACCGTATTATATGGGGAACGATTCCCAAGATTTGGCTCCAATTGGGTCTGTTGCAGTGGAACACGACGGCGATCTGTCACCTCCAATGGCCCTGTCTTTCTGCAAGGTCAATTTCATTATTTACGACTAATTTACGAATACATGTTGAGCTTTGATTAGTTCGATGCTTTGAACCGTGTTGGAATTGGATGGGTAATATCCATTTTCACAAGTTTTGCTGAAATGCTCTTTTTTTCAAGGGAAAAGTGGTATTTTTTCAGTCCTGTTCGGATGGTGAAATTGGGTCGAAGTGTTTGATTGCATCAAGTTTAAATTTAGCCAAAAAAATTTGTTCCATAGTCATTTTTCTTGTGCCTTGCAGACAAATAAAAATGCCCACGTTCTTGCTCTCACCGACGAAGGGGGTTATATTGGACTGTACAATACAAGGCAGAAGTTTCCGGATTCCTCACATTACGGAGAAAATGCAGGTTAATTAATTTTCCACATACAATGATCATTAATACGCCGTTCAAGGTGCTAATCATGGTTGAAAACATATTTGCAGAAAAAGCCAAGTTGTCGGAGTGGGTTGCTCACGATAATGCCATATTCGATATTTGTTGGATCAAGGTGCCTATATTTCTCTGCTGCGTATTTTTTCAATTGTTTCAATTGATTTTAAATAAATTGCACTCATGAACATGCTGATCGACATTTCAATGTTTTCCAAAAATTGAAGTATTAACTTGTGTGATGTAATTAATGGTAGCCTGCCGTATATTTTCCTGTATAAAGTTAATAAAAAGTGTTACAGAGCGTTATCTATTATGCACCCTACGGTGGATAGTGAAAAGGTTATGAGAACAAATTAATCATCCCCCATTTGTATGAAATCATATACTTTGAATTAAAACTAGAAATGTTTAATTACATCGATTTATTTCAATTATAGTGATATAAGTGGCTATACAGAAATTATATATTATAGTAATTTTCAAACAGAAATTTGGTTTACTGACGATTCTGAAAACCTATTTCATCGGGATTACTTCAATCTTGTAAAGTGTAAGGTCTACACAAATATTCCTCAAGTATCTAAGACATCCTTTCCTTTATTATTCTCAATTAATGTCACTTCCACTTGTTGGCTTATAGTCTCGTTTTTAAGGAATGCCTTAAACATTTGTAGGTTTCAAATATCTTTCCCCACTTCTAAATTTTCTACTGATAATCAAAATTTGGTGAAAATAAATATAGTTAATATGAAACTAGAATGTCTGTTACATCTGAAATCATCACAGGTTCATTCCACATACATTGTAGGACATTCTAATAGATTTTGAACTGATGAATTTAATAGCAAATTGCTGGTGTTCCGAATTATTTTATTCTGTATAGATTGCTTACGACACAATAGCTAACTGATTCCATTTTCTTCAGGAGGACACAAATTTATTAACAGCCTCAGGAGATCAAAGTGTGAGTGACCTTGCTTCAAGAAAATTACATTTTAATTTTCCCACTGTTGACTTAATAGGAGTTTTAAAAGATATCTTGTATTAAATGGAAATTCCAATTTTAAGTTTTCTTTTAAATCCTAAAAAATGTGATATTCCTTAAAGAAAGAAATGAAGTACTGAGCATAAAATGAATTGCTATTCAGTTCGACAACAACTGATTGCTCGTTAATCACTGGTTGAACAGATTAAGGTATGGGATACGCAAGAAAAGAAATGCATCAGAGCATTAATGGGACATACTGGAAGCGTGAAGTCCATTAGTTCCCATCCCACCAATCAGGGTAGGATTATGATTCAAGATTCTCTTCTTATATCATCATCATCATTTTTGTGTGTGGTTGATATTTTTCGAAGAACTCTCCCTTTCTTGCCCCCTGTTATAGGAGAGAATGATGAACCATACTTTTATAAGTCAAATATTTTCTTGATATAATCGATTGATGAAACTTTTTTAACAGATCTTGTTGCGTCTGGTTCAAGAGATGGGTCGTTTGCTCTATGGGACACAAGGTGCTCCAATACCTACCAGAAGCTTTGCGTATCGTAAGTTTCTGCATTCACTTTAGCAGTTGAATTGTGTTAAGTATTTATTCTATCTGTTTCTTGAAAGAGCCATAATGTTGATGGCTTTTGAATACAATTTGATATCAAGAACTGTTATTGAACAATTTTCTAACAAAGAGTCTGCACCATTATCAAATGGATGAATATATCTCGAACACTTTAAATATGACGATAAACTTGTTTTTCTCTCTTATCAGGCCGATTAGTACTGTCCACCAGGCTCATCTTTCTTGTGGTCGAAGAAGGTTTAGGCGTGGAAAGGTCTGTTACTGAATAATATTTTTTTATTCTATTGTTCAAAAATTTATTCCCCTACTTACCTTCAGTTCTTTCAGGCTGAATCCATGAGCATCACATCTGTTCTTTATCTTAAAGATGAAGTTTCTATTGCTACGGCTGGAGCAGTTGACAGGTTTTGATAACCTTTGTGATGCTTGAAAATATAGATGATAAGATCATTTGGTTTATTCCTATCTTGAGATATTGATGATCTATTGCCTCTTTAATTTCAGTGTTATTAAGTTCTGGGACACTAGGCATCTTAAAGGTCCAGTTACTCAAGCATGCCCTCAGTCTGAATCAAGTGCAAAGGTTAGTCTTACTTTGCATAATAAGTGCCTTTCCCTGTGGTTGCCATTTTGAATATGGGTGATTACGGTTCAGTTTAGACGATTTTTGAACTATTTTCAAACTAAATCATTTTAAACAGTTTGAAAATTTTTTAAACCAAACCGAACAATTTCATTTTCGAAATCAAATCAAACCAAGCCATTTTTTGCGGTTCATTTAGTTTCAAACCAGGGTTTTAATGATATAAAAATAATATATTTCGAATAAGTGAAAAAATAATTAAATTAGTCTGAAATCTCAATATAACACCTAAATTGAAACATTTTAAACATAAACATTACAATACTAATATATTTGTCTCAATATGAGTTTGAACCAATAAAATAATGCAAGGTTCAACCATAAAATTTGAACTCACAAATTTGTTATTTTTGAAATAGATAAAAATATTATCAAAAATCCTTATTTCTCTAATGAGTCGATAGAAGCGGACTAGCGATCACATTAGATAAAGTATTACTTGAATTAATAGATAGTGTTTCTGGGTACAACAAATAATTTTTAATTTAAATTGGGTAAACTACTCGTTTGGTTTTTGAAATATTGAAACCTAAACCGGATAATTTCCAAATCAATAGTTTCAAAACTACGATTTTGGTTTGATTTGGCGGGTTGGCGTGTTTTTTGTTCACCAATAATTTTGAACACTTTCATCGTCATAGAATCCCCATAACAGAATAGTGAGTTCCATGGATTCAGCAATGCATTCCTTACTACTTGTGGCATCTATAGGGCCATTAAAGGTATATAATCTAGAGTTTTGATACATGAAGCACCTCAAATGGAAAATTCACATATATTTCCTTTTATTTGTCGTGCTGTAAAATTTTAAATTTAGTTGCACTTTCAAAAGATCGAGGAAAAATATTAATTTGTTCTTGTTCAGGAAAAGAGATTACATGGCATATCTAGCTTGTCTCAAGATTTGAATGGAGTATTTATCACAGCCTCCTGCATGGATCACAGGTGAATTTACTTTGCCAATATAATTGAAACTTGCAGATGTGCTTCTTTGCGAAAGCACATAATGAATGTTTTCATACTGTCAGGATCATCGGAGATCACAGCAAACAATGAAGTAAATGCGTAAATGTTAATGTTTTATGTTTGATTATGATATTTCATTTTCAGAATATACATGTATAATGTACTTCAGCTTGAAAGGGGGGCCATAAAAACTTTCTCCGGAGGCCGAATTGAATCATTTTTTGTTAAGGTATATGATTTTATAGTAAATTTTAATGCTGGAGTTGTATACTGCTCTATTGCTGACATATATCATAATTGGTGAATTTACAGTCAGTAATTAGTCCTGATGCATCTCATATACTCAGTGGTTCCAGTGATGGAAATGCCTACATATGGCAGGTTCATTTCTTTTTGAATACTTTTTTTTACTATTTGTCTATCTAAATTTAACTCAATTAACCATATCAAATCAGGTGCATAAACCTTACATGGATCCTATCACTTTGAAAAGCCACGACGGAGAAGTCACAGCTGTTGATTGGTAAGCCTTTCGTTGCATGCTTGGAAAGCACTAATCAAGCGGACTGGACAGAACGAAGCAGTTTTTAACTTTCTTCCTTGATATTGTTTAGTGCTATACTGTCCTCTCTAGTAAACATGAATATGGTGCTTTAGGCTTCCCCCCTACAAATCTAATCAAACTTCTCATAATTTATTTCCTCCAGGTGTCCATCAGAGATAGGGAAAGTGGCAACCTGTTCAGATGATTTCACAGTAAGTCACATACACAACAAATTAAGCACATCCAAAGGATGCAGCATTACCCACAAATTCTCATTTTGGGGTTAAAAACACCGTTGTCACTGAACTTATAGTATCATTTCACTCGATCATTGATTTTGTTTAAATTAAGTCAGTCAACTTTCGCATTTGTTTTAGTTTAGGCACTCCACTTGTCCCTGTTATGTGGCAATAAATTTGTTAACTCACTGATGATCACTCTGTTTATCCTTGGCAATTTGACCTCTTAAACAAACCAGTTTCTAATGCCACATCATTGTTTCAATGAGCTGTATCATCAATTCCACGAGCCACATCATTTTCATTAATATCACTATGGAGTGCCTAAACCCAAATAAAAGTGAAAGTTAGTTACTAAGTTGGAAAAAATGTTCGAGTTTTTTAACCCTTTTTTATTCATGCGGTGAGAATGCATCTTTACAATGTGATGATTTCCTTGTCTTATTTTTCTTAAATCTTTCTTAGGTCCGTTTTTGGGATATCCAAAGCAATTATTCAAACACAAGATCTCCATCCTCAATTCGGAAGAGAGTCATGGCAATGCCAAGAATGGAACGTAGAAAGCTGTTTGTAGATGAGACGTCATCTACAAAGAGTGACACTGAAAGTCGTACTTCAAATGTTGTATCCAATATTTACATGTCCGGTTCAAGTAGAATGCACGAAGTTGGTACCCCTGAATCCCAGGAGAAAAGAATTTCATTTAATTCTGAAGTAAAAGAAAATTTAGATAAAACTCCAGAAGCTAAAATGGAAAGCCCTTCATCCGTGCTAAACCCTCCTTCCTCATTGAAGAGAAAGACAATCCGAGACTACTTTCTGGTTTCCTGAATAAACTTCCTCATCATTCTACTTATTTATAGTTACTGTATAGTATACGTATGGAGGATTAATGGTATTGGACACAAAAATGAGTTGAAATTTTGTTTAGTTATACTGTCAACTTATGCATGTTGAGTACTAGTTGTGTACCAAATATGCATTTAGCGCCTTACATCGGTATATATTTCCTTGTTGTATCTACACTTGTCCCTTTCCATTTATGCTGGTGTTCGTGGTGGTGCAGATAAAATTCGATAAATTGAAATAGTTGCAGAATTGGGGATGAAATTGTATATGATCTGATATCTGTTTGGAGAATCTACAATCATTTGTTGTGGTCACAAACTCTGATGCCCTATCTTTTGAAAATCTAGTGTCCAATAAAAATAGAAAATTTTAAAAATGTGTGTATGCTATTTTATGTGTATAAAATTCCCACCAAGGACCAATAATTGTCTATCTAATCATTAGAACCATACTTCAATTGATTTGTGTTATTCCTCCAAATTATTCCCAACTTTTGGATTGCAATCTAATAAGAATGCATATAGTATCCTTGTAGGCATGCTAAGAATCACTCACTTTTCATCAAAATATGGTTTTTCAAGTCAATTGTGGGAAGAAACCTCGACTTGTTTAACACATAATAATCTTTGATAGAGATATGGAATCAACAATTGTTGCATCAATTTTGACTTTTAAGGGTGGTGGTTAAAACTGTATTAATGGTTTATAATTTTATTCATTTACTTGTGGCCTTTTCAATTGTCTTAACATCTTAATATTAAGGAATCCCATATTTTCTAGAAGTGGGTTGAGATCACGAGGGTTAGAAACTCAATGTAAAACCTTTCTCTATGACACGATTCTTTTGTGAAGTGTTCTATAACACATTCTACTCCTGTCTTGCAAGTAAAGAGATTTCGAGATACTATGCCACCAACGTACGATACCTAAGGAAAAAGATCTCAAAATTTTGATTATTGCTTTATTTTTTCTCTTACGGTAATGACCTAAAGCTATCATCTTGAAAACAATTTTAAATGGAACACATGTGGTCCTATCTAACAGTTTAAGTTTAGAGATCACAATGTTAAACAAACAAGTTGAAACCCTTGATTGCAGTCCTAGCAGTAGAAAAGACCAACTACTCAATTTAAGTCTTGTTGCTACCCATTTAATTTAATTGTGTACACGTTAGCTCTGTTGAAAAAAATAATTTCATCTAAACATAAAGGTTTGTGTTGAAAATAATATATGAATGATGTAAATATAGTCCTTTCTAATCATTTAAATTTTTAAATTAAATGGTTGAACCTAAAATAATAAATTGTTGATATGTTTTAACAAACAAATGGTCATATGATTGAATGGTATGCAATTATTATATGTCACCCACCCATGATTACATATGATAAGATAACAATATAGATTCATGTACCCATAGACAAATGTACAGAAAATCTCTACTAGGCTACAATCATGAGAATTGAGAACTGACTCTTCATTTCCATATTCATGTATACCTAACTTTCCCTTTAATACATTAAAGAAAATCACGCCATATAGTACAAAGTTATGTGGTATCAAATATTCTAGTCTCGAGTGCCACATGTTGGCATAGACCTAATTAATTAAGACGGATCATATATACACCAAAATTAATGTGCATGTAAGAAAGGTAACTTTATAGAAAAATAATAAGTAGAAAACAAGATGGGTTAACGCGTCCTCTGTGGTCTAACTATACCGACAATGGTGGAATTTGAAGCAAATTAAAGTGAAATTAAACTCGCGTATGGTGTACTAATATTCAATTTAAAGTGAGTAAGCAGTAGTATATCATACTCGATCTCCTACATACATATAAAATTCAATGGAAAATCATATGTATAACTTGGAGGGAGATCTTTCATATTTTTCAAGAACCACCCTATAATATGGCTTATGAAAAGAAAATAGATTCTTGAACCCATCTCTCATTCATGTAAAAATAAAAAAAATCTAGTTCAATTTATCGTAATCGATCAATATTTTAAAAATAACAACCGATGAATTTCACACTTAGGATGCCGGTATCATTTCTTTCATTGACGAGCAAAATCTTTATCCTCAAATTCCACGTTTTTTTCCACAAATATAATATGTTGCAAGGAAGCAAGAGGAAAACATAAAGAGAAGTAAAGAGAGAAGGATAGATACTTCCACTGGATTTTCTAATTATTTTTCCTTTCATGAACACATAAAGACATCGAGTTAAAGACAAATATATCAAATTAAATAATTTTAGTAGATAATGTTGCTAGATAATTCAATAATAGAAGCAACAATTATTGATACAAATTATTTTAAATCCAATTCAATGTTTCGTGCTATATTCTTAAAAACTTTGAAGGCAATTTAATAATACGATTTTGTGAATATGATTCACCATGGTTCGGGATCATTCACGCTCAGCTCGACTGTTAATTGTCATTCCTGAATTATCCAAATTGAAAAATATATATATAGAATCTAAGCTAATATGGCAACAAGAATAGTATCAATTTAAGTTGATAATGGAATAAGCATAATTTTGGAAGTAACTACCATTAATTCCACCTCTTGATTTTTTAAAGCACCTGATTATGACTACAATAAATTATAGAAATGAAAGCAGTATAATTTTAATAAAGAAAGAATTAATTTCTACTTTCTTGTGATTATTTTTTATAAAAAGAAGAGGGGTCACAGTCAGCATTTGTTTAATTAATTATTTTAGGTCTATTAATTATGGCAAAGGCTTTAACTTGACATTCCTTCTCCATTCACCAAATTCATCATAATTCCTCACCTTTATATTACAGTGCAATCTTTTTCTGCAGGCTACTGTCTCCTCTTTCTTGCTTGCTGCTAGGGTTTTTCCTTTCCTTCTCTAGCATTTAGCAACATTAAATTAATCCTAAAATCTTTTGTTTCCTATAAACTGTCTGATACCAGCATCCTTAAAAGAATCAATGTGATTTGTGAAGAAGCTCGAAACTAAATACACAAAGTTGTCTTTCTTTTGAAAAAAGAAAACCCTTGTTCCCTCTCTGGCTCTCCCTCAAGAAAAGAAAAAAATTGCTGGCAAAAGATAGATCCATAAAAGGAGGTATATAATTTGTTGGGTTCTTTTTATTAGTTCCTTAAGATCCATCTTTTTCCAATTCTGACTTGAATCTTTTTTGCAGGACAGATTGATGAACTAAGATATAATGATCTTGACTTTTGGTTTTGGTTAATGTTGGATATGATGTACACACTGGAATGCACCAGTAATATCGAGTCGTCAACCTCTTAAGTAGTCTAAGTTCTTATACGTTGATTTTTGTTTTTTGTACTCAAGTACGGGACTTTACCCTTAATAAGTAAGACAATTGAGGAATAATCAAAAAATACGTGGTCGATGTTCGAAATTAGTATGCGGTGCGGATATATTCAAATAAGATTCAGGTGTTCCTATCTGCTAATTACACAGTGAACAACTGTAGAATATAGGTATAATATCAAGTTTCTATTTAATTATTGAACAAATAGAAAAAAGAATAATGTAATCTAGTGTTATTTAGAATCTTAAGTAATTTATTTTATTATCTTGTATGATTCTCTATTTTACAGAACTCCTATGAATTTATCAAAAGGCAAGAGGAGGAAATACAGAAATAAATTAATCAATTAGAAATTTGATCTATTAGGCTTGTAAATTTTTGATATTTTTACTAGTTTTCTGGCCAATCCTTTTGATTTTGAACCAAGATGATTTCCTTGTGACTTGCATACCTTGTTTGATCCTATTAGTTCTCATGTGTACTCTTGGATTATAGCTAGCTCACTACATAACTGTAATAGGTGTCTTTACCCCAATCACACACTGTGTTTATATTTATAGACATGTATTCTCTTTTTCAAATAATGAAACTTTGTCTCTTTCCCATGATATTTTGAAAACAATTTTTCATGGTTTCGAAAAAATTACAGGGAATTCAGTCATGCCCACTTTATCGATGCCCACTTTATATATGATTACATTTTCTAGAAAGATTATTACTTCCATCAAGAACCAGATTTTGGCCAAGTGAAAACTATTTTCCTCATAATTAATTTGCAGATGAATTGTGCCTTTTTATGTGATTTTAAATAATTGATTAATGATCTTATATAATTCAATTTGCAGTAAAATGGCTTCTTCCAGCTACTCAAACCCGCCTTGTGCTGCCTGCAAATTCTTAAGGAGAAAATGCTTGCCAAGTTGCACTTTTGCTCCATATTTTCCTCCCGAGGAGCCGACAAAGTTTGCCAATGTGCACAAAATATTTGGGGCTAGCAATGTTAGCAAATTGCTGAATGAAATCCCCCCTCATCAAAGAGAAGATGCAGTAAACTCTCTGGCATATGAAGCTGAGGCGCGATTGAAAGATCCTGTGTATGGGTGTGTTGGAGCAATATCTGTTCTTCAAAGGCAAGTCCTTCATCTTCAAAAGGAATTAGATGCTACAAATGCTGATTTGATGCAATATGCGAACAATGATGCAACATATTCATATGGAGTTATGTCCAATTCAACGTTGTATAATGGAGGAGAGTCGAATCCCGGATTGAATCTTCCGTATGCTTCTCCATGGAACAATAGCTCTTCAAATGATTCCAAGAGCATGTAATTAAGGCATATAAAGACCTAGTATCAAATCTTGGGGGTTGGTGAAGAAGCATAATTTGATAGTGAGATTGTGCATGCACCATATTAGGAAAAAGGTGCAATTTCATAAGCTTCTAGTTTTATTAATTTTGTTAAAGAAAAACTATGTATGTCTTGTATGAGTAGGAATGGAGTGTTAATACGTTGGGAATGTAAAATTATTGATCCTTGATCAGGACATATGTACGTCGTGCTAATAATACTTCTATCAGAAATTATATTTTAATAATCGTATATGACAAATGCAATATCTATTGAGTGAATGCTCAAGAAGAACCAAATTATTTGTTTAGTTTTTAACAAGTTCAAAAACCCTAATTGGAGATAAACATAGGTCTAAACGACAAATTTAAAACCATGTCTAAAGAACTCGGCAAAATAGTTTCATTTTTAAAATCACGCTACAACATTACTCAAAAAAATACTTAAAACAACCAAATCCCGTATGACTTTATCATCTTCGAATGGATCAAATTCATTGTTCGAGGGAGAGCGTCTACACTAATTAAAGCATTCCTGCAAGGTCGCTAGGTTGAGAATAATAAGACAATTAGTTGATGTTAAACTCATATGCTGCTAACTGTGCTCGTACTGCTTTATTTTTCGAGCGGCTCGCAAGTGAAGATGGAGTCCCTAAGGCCCCTACAGCCCATTTCACTTTGTATTCTTTCCTTTACTCTCTTAGCTTGTGGGTCCATTCTTTTGGTGAACTGACGAAGAAGAATCTTTAAAAGCCTACCAAGTTTTGGAGCCACATATTCAAATTATTATGCTATTTAGTTACTCTTTTTCCACTTGTTCAGTTATTATGTGTCTCTTGCACACGAAGTCAACATATAGGTACTAGGCAGGGATCAATTTCAAGCACATTGCAGCCTTTGGTCTGATTATTTCTCCAGTCAAAAAGGAGAAACATTGTCCCTGAAAATCTTTGACTTCTAAAATTTTTCATTTCCATTAATTACTCTATTGCTTATTAGCCTTTGGGATATGAAGAAGATTTCTCTCCTATACTCCCATGTGAATCAACAAGCCGATATAATTTATTTATACATTATTTAGAGTCAGTTTGACGTAGATTTTTTTAAAATAGATTTTGTGGATGTTGTGTTAATTATACCCAGAATCTCTGATACTAATTGTTGGAAATTCAAGGATCACGTATCGCTCGATATCACTGGATATGAAACCAACCACCAAATTGAGATGTTGAAGTTATATAGCAAAATATCAAATATATGATCGCAAGCAAAAGAATAAAAGAAGATAAGAAAATATGGCAGAAGAATTATGAGATTTTATTGCACCAAAAATAATGAAAATGTAGAAATATTACAATGATCCTAAAAGCTAGTAATTGCTTTTCTTACACTATAAAATTGTATAAAAGAAACTAATATTTATAAGAAACATGTAGGGTGTTAGGTTTATATTTTGTAT
>CAIGRT010052224.1:0-11036 GCA_903798405.1 Fraxinus platypoda | reverse complement strand
TGATAAACTGACTAAGCCTATGAAGATCTGGGAGCTAGTAATCAAATAGCCCTTTGTTAATAATAGAATATATGCTAACTATATTTTCATTTATACTTGTTTAATAAATTGTGTATATGTCTATTCATTCGAAACCACAAGTTTTATTTAGTTGGCATAAATATGCACTCGTAGCATTAATTATCCGTCCTAAGTGAGGTGCCTAATGTCTGCAGCTTTACTTATTTATAGGTTACTAGTGAAGAGGCCATTGAAATGACAAAATGTCTTGCATTGAAGGAAGGNTATTTTCATTTATACTTGTTTAATAAATTGTGTATATGTCTATTCATTCGAAACCACAAGTTTTATTTAGTTGGCATAAATATGCACTCGTAGCATTAATTATCCGTCCTAAGTGAGGTGCCTAATGTCTGCAGCTTTACTTATTTATAGGTTACTAGTGAAGAGGCCATTGAAATGACAAAATGTCTTGCATTGAAGGAAGGCTTGCTGGTAATGTTAAGTGTTGGTCGAGACTCATTTAATGGATTTCTTGAGCAGCTTTTGTGGGAGATCACATCATCACTCTTGTAGCTGGTAACTACTTTTTTACTTATAATTGATAATTGAAACAATTACAGGTGGGTATTTCATCTGGTGCAGCAGCAGCGGCTGCAGTAACATTAGCAAAGAGGGTTGAAAATGCTGGAAAACTCATTGTTGTAAGTTGGTTTTATTTCGTCTTACTGATAAATTTTCTTGCCTATATTCAGATATTAAACATGTCATCCAGTATCTCTATTTTCATACAGAGTGAAGTGTGTTGTTCCTCCTTGCTATACAGGTAGTTTTCCCGAGCTTCGGGGAACGTTATCTTTCAACCGTACTGTTTGATTCCTTGCGGGAAGAGGCAGAGAACATGACATTTGATTAAAAGTTGTAAGATGCCAACAATTATTCCTAAGTTGGATTATAATTTTCTTTCTTATTTATTCCTAGTGGAGACGTTTGGCATTGACCCCTACCTCGTCCATTGATAGTAGAAAACTCAAGTATAGGAGGTCAAAAGTTCCACATTATTTCAGGGTTTACACAGAGGGGAAGAATCGTTTGTGTTGTAATTGGATGTGAACCTTAAATCCATTTCCTTTCTTAATAAGGGTGTGTTTGATGGATATTATTGAGGAAAAAATGTATCTAAAAAATTAATATGATGGGAACTATGTGGTGAAACAGTAAGGAAAAGTTATTGATGTAATGAAAAATATTATTTTATTGAAGATTGTGTAGTTGAAAATGAGTTTTGAAAGAATGTATTTTGAAAAAAAATGTGTACCAAATAGGGGCTAAAATTGTATTAATAATTATTAATAGAGGTTCCTTTAATAAGTTTACTGAACCCAAAATTCACTAGTTTTCCTCATGGAATGTCCGACATAAAAGACCTTCATGTTAATACCACATCAGGTTGTCGTCTCTCAAGTTCGACATGCCGTTAGAAAAACTAAGAGAATTCAAATGAGTGATTAAAGCTAAAATCGGTGATTACTTTGATACAAGTTAAAAGTTTGGAGACTAAAATGAAAATTCGCTATAACTTGAACGACTTAAGGTACTTACAACCCAACTAAAAAAGGTTATAGTTAGAAAAGAAGATTTGAAATCCTTAATATTCGAGAATAAATGCAATAACAAAGAATCTTGGAAGCAGATGGATCAAAAGTACATTCAGCAGAACAATCTAGTAGTCAAATAATCATATGGGGCATTTTTTGCTATCTCTTTTTGCTCCTTGCGACAAAATTCATGTTAATACAACATCAGGTTGTCGTTTCTCAAGTTTAACATGCCATTAGAAAAACTAAGAGAACTCAAATGAGTGATTAAAACTAAAACAAAAGGCAAATTTCAATGACTACTTTGATACAAATTAAAAGTTTGCAAACTAAGATGAAACTTCGCTATAACTTGAACGACTTCCACTACTTACAGCCCAACTAAAAGAGGTTGAGTTAGAAAAGAAGATTTGAAATCCTTGATATTCGATAATAGATGGCATCAACAAAGAATCTTGGAAGCAAATCGATCAGATGTTTAGTAGAACAATATAGTAGTTAAATAATCAAATGGGGAATACTTTTTCAAACTCCTTTTGCTCCTCACGACAAAATT
Source organism: Fraxinus platypoda (assembly GCA_903798405.1). Lineage (NCBI taxonomy): Eukaryota > Viridiplantae > Streptophyta > Magnoliopsida > Lamiales > Oleaceae > Fraxinus > Fraxinus platypoda. The sequence goes on along the minus strand of CAIGRT010052224.1, from coordinate 8,882 downwards.
CGAAGTCATTTGTGTGGTAATACAGGCATTTAGCATATGCATCCATCTCTTTACTGCAATTCTGGTGGAGATCTCTCAACCTGCATAGACAAAAATAAAATAATTAACCCAATATCTAAACATACTATCATGCAAGATTTCTAATGGCATGTGTAATAAGGTAAATGGATCACACTAAACGGTATGGAGAAAGAAAACGAAACTAAAATCTGTCCAGTACTATCTAATACCATATGTGAACAAGTACTTTGTATTTAACGTAGTGATGCAAATATTTCAATATATTACAGTATTCACCTATGACAATATATATGCAAACATTTTAAATGGACATTCAAGAGCAGTGTTTCACATAACTGTAACATTTAGAAGGAGAATACAAGTATATATGCTATATTACCCGGATCAAAATGGGTAAACACAAAAATATATATTTAACAATTTTTCCCTTGTTTCTACGGTAAAACATGTCTAAAATTTTCACCTGTGGATCAAAATGTGCATTCAAATTTACTTGAAAATACTTAGATAATAAATCAAACATTTGTATATACTTTCTAAATTTTTGACAATATTTGAAAAGTGTATAATCTTGTTGGAGGATCCAGTATACAACTCAGGTATTTCATACAAGTAGAAGTGCCAGCACTAGAATTGATGTGTATGCGAGAACACAACCTTATATAGAGGCCAGACATAATTTCGTCAAGTTACAGTAAATCAACAAGCCATGAAGTCCATTCAAAACGGCATCCCTCACAACTTCATCACGAATATAAATTCTTTAGGAGAGGATTTCAATGGGAAGCAGATTCTGAGATATACCTTTCAGAAATGATACCAAGGGCTTTGCCCAGCTATTAATGGTCACAGAAATAATACTCAGTAACTAATAACTTGGTCCACAACTTTAGAATGTGAAAATAGGATCCAAATATCTAGGAGAGTTACCCAACTCAAGGAGAAAATCATTATTCGTATTTCTTTTGTTTAGGAGGTAAACCAATGTCACTCAAGAACTATTTATAGTCAAATTGAACAGATCCCATCTCACAAGGCAACAAAACAATTACATGTATTGTGAAGGCACCCTAATCAGTAATGCAAGTCAAGCTGCAAGGTGTCCCACAAATTGTAATAAAATGCATCATAATTTCAGAAACAGCAACATTTTGGGCTAAAAGAACTGATCTGCAGGTGGTAATCCAGTCAGTGTATACGACTGGAGTTAACATGTTGATGAAGACAGATAAAACAGCATTCTGATGGACAATTGCAGTTTTCCACAATATATTTAGCTAAACTCGAGACAGTGAAGAAAAAATAGAAGATGAATTCAACTGTATTGGAATAGCTAATTATGGAACAGCAATACAACAAGAATTTCTGTAAGCTTTAACAAGGAATTGAAATACAGATATTTGGCATTCGAGAGGCCAATTCTCTCCTAATAAACTACCAATTTCTGCCTAACTTCGAAGTGATCACTACTCTTAATTATACTTGGCGGTCTTCCCTCCTAACTAATTCAGTAACTGTGCATGTGGCTGTTATCTCACCAATTCCCTATCCGGCCCTTGCTCCTTTTTTGCGCCTTTGGTATGTAACGTGGATTGCGGGTCTATCACATTCACTAAGAGGTTTTCGTTTTTTAGACAGCCAACCAAAGGGTTAAATACATGAAGCCATGATAACCTGAAAATTTTTACAACTAGATGATCTACAAGATTTTATTGAATTTTCAGTAGGCTTCAAAATCTCATGACATTGGACGTGAGAATGAACCACGTGGTTGTGAACATCACTAGGTCCATTTAATGAACTGCATATCCAGAATTAACAATTAATACAGATACAATCTAAATAGACTAAATTAAATCAAATAAACCATCAAATGTAAAAAAAAAATAATAATAATAAATAAAAATTGATAGACCATCTAAGATAGTCACTAGGTTTATATATAATTTTGCTTAAATACCACGGGCAACAATAGAGTCCAAAACAGGAAGCAAGCTTGCAGTGACTTTTGGGATCTGATTTGCATGTACAAGACAAAATTGTTTGCATTTTGTGTGATGTCTGAATCTTGGTTTATAAAATTAAATATAAAAAAGCAACAAATCTGAACGGTTACTTCTTATCAAGTTTGATATACTAAAATCTGAATCTAAGAAGACTAAATGCAAGATATTAGTAGATTCTATAAAAGAATGAAGATCCAGGAACCAAAAATTTGTTCACACACAGCATCACTAAAAATTCCTTACACAGTTACACACCTCAAACTGACACACACACTCAAATTTGGTTCGAAGTTGACTAGTCGTTTCCTTCCTCATTTCATCTTCTTTTTCTTTATTCTTTCCCATATTTTTTTTTCAGTTCAGATAAATGGAAGTGGGTCTGATAAAGAGTATCACTTGTTCCATGAATACAAAGATTTACCACCTCATAGAACAATCAAGTTTTCTTGCATAGTTGACATCCAATCTAATTGCTCAATTAGATTCAAATGGCAATTATGAATTGTCCAGATGGAAAATAGAGGTGCAAGGATCACACTTGCTCGAGACTGCATCGTCATTGAAAATATGTGCACTCGCGTGCAGATCTATTGTGACATTAAATCGTACCCATGCATCACACAATGTTTTAAAGATTTTCATCTTGCGTGTTTTAATATATAATGCCTGTATTCTCTCGACTCATTTCCAAAAATCAAATTAGGTTTAACATAGAATCTTCATGAAATTTTTTTACATGAAACACACATTTTCTTTGCAAAATAACCAATTCGCACAGTTCATTAGGATGGAATAGGAAAGAGAAAAGAACTAGTAAGAACTGAATTGAAGGAGTCTGATATCACTAAGCCATCAAAACTTTAGCCAACCGACTATTGGGAAAACTAAGAAGTTTGTGATGTCATGGGAGCAACGTGAAGGAATATTTTTTATTAAAGGAGACAATATGGTAGGTAGTGGTTAAGCAGCAAATATAGGATAATAGGATGGTTTATAAGATGGTTACCAGTTGTTATCTCAAGGAGAAAGGGTCACGCTGATTTACAAAAGAAGGATATGGAGAAAGAGGGGACAAATATGATCATTAAAAAAGTTTCGGCACAATCCAAAACATCTAGGCATCATGGTAGAGTTAGAACTGTTTTTGAAGAAAGCTTGGAACTTGGGAAGATCCAAATGGTTGGAAATATATATAAACTAGCTAATTTTCCGTGACGGTATCTTAGAAGTGATGATGTGAAATAAAACAGAATTGCAGAAAGTCAGGGCATAATGCTCACAAGAATTATGTATTACAATACAAATATTGCCGTGAGTACTTTAGATATAATACCCAATTTCCAGGTAGCATAAATATTAAGTTTTTCTTTTTGTTACAAAGAGAGGACAGCACTTTACAAGTAATCATTTTGCTTATGGCAAGCCCAATTCGGAAATCAGAAATTTTACAGGACTTTAGGGGACTTTCAAAATGCATAATAGAAGTGAGTACTTTGTAGATGTGAATTATCAAACTAAAGCATGAATACTGAAACAAATAAGAAAATAAGTAAACATTTAAAAATAAAATGTAACTGTGCAATGATACATTACTACTCTTGTAAGGCAGCCAAAGCATATACGAAAAGCTACAAAATCAGGTTTTTCATTCAAAATGATTGCATTACAATTGATAATAAATAAGACATTAACTAAATCAGCAATTGGCGCAGTAAGACTAACCCTCGTGACATTTAGCCAATATTTCGGCATACTTGAACCGGCTTAGAAATCAGAAAGATGCCAGTCCCATATTAACACCTTAACTGCGAACAATATCCATCCTAGTGAAAAGGAAAAGCCCTGTGATGCAGGAACATACAATTGACAGCGAACAACTGAAAAGGCAACAGGAAAGAGAAAGGGATCCAAGAAGAAGAAATTAAGGCAAAGTGAAAATTTATTCATATTCAAGGATGCGTACTACAATTAATAAGCCCTCTTTACAAAAACAACTATGCTAATATTAAAAGAACTTCTAATAAGCTAGAACTTTATCAAAATATTAAAATTAATTAAATATAATTTAACCATTCATGATTCGAATTAAATTATATTTTAAAATCCTATTTAAACTCTATCTCTATCTTCATCACCCTCATTTTCAGTAGCTACCACAAGAAGCTCAATAAAGTCCAATCCAGAAAACATCAACCTAAGATTGTTACCAATGCAATTTGAGGTCAATTCTTATTAGTTCATAATTAGACAACCATACAAACTCAAGACAGTTTACAACTTTCAAAAAGACTTCTGCTTATATCACGTACATATTCATAACTTTTACTCACAAGCTAAACACGTAGTGAGTAACTTGGTGGCCTTTATCGAGGCACTTCTCAGGGTTTGGATCATCTTTCTTTCACTTGAGAAATACAACATTCTCATTGAGGCATCGAGTTCCTATTTGCTTCGCTGCTGCCATTAGGATAGATGAAGTTGGGACTGGATCTCCTCTTGCATCCACTGTGCTCTCCATCCTCTAATCACTTCTTCCTAGAAAATGAAAATAAAAATAAAAATAAAAATTATAAAACTATCCGCACAACCATACTCTTCTCTGACTGCCAGATTTTACACCAAACCTGTACCCCTCGTCACCCCAATATCATTTGAAACCAAACAGAAAAATAAAGGGGAAAATGTGGGAGAACACTAACTTTATTAGAGGAATTCAATAGTAGAACAGAATTTCTAACTTCAGTTGATCTAACATATTGCCCAAATGCCCGAAATCTAGGAAAAATTACCAGATGCATGTTCAAAAAGTTTTCACATACAAAATAAATTTTAAAGCCTTACTACAGAACCAGAATGTGCTATTATTCTTCGCAATACAAAAGGATAAATAACAGCCGGAAAATCGTGAATACCTCAAAATTTTCTACGTCCAAAATTATTTTCTGCAGTTTTCTGGAAGAAAAACCACATTTTACACTTAATGCATCAAAACCCATTGGGAACCTTTTCTCTTTCCTGTTAAAAGCGATAATAACATCAATGAATCATACCAATTTGTAATTTAAATACCCATAATTTAATCAAAATTACTCAAGAAAATTAACAAAAGATCAAACATTTGTAAACATAAAACATTTCTAGTCCCAAATATTTACTTAAAAACACATGCATATTTTTAATTTGACGAAAAAGAGATGAATGATTTTACCTAATTGAGGGTTCTGCAAGTACTGAAGCTGTATCTGCGAGCACCATTTGGGAATGCAGTTGCCTAAGGAGCTAATTTTTTGAGTTTTCATAATGGCAAATATTATGATTGGAAATAGGCCACCATTTTTTAATAATTGACACAAATTTACCAACTATTATTTTACTTCTTTCAAATAAAATAAATGTATCATCTTTACTATGAATGGCAATGGGTTGAGTAGCCCTTTCCGTCATATCAGAAATTTTCAAGAGATAACTTTCAACTAGAAATGACAATTTGTCCCGAAAACTGGAGTCTTGCAATGCCTACCTTCGAACGAGTGGGAATTCCTCGCCCAGACGTCCACAACGATGCGGTTTCAGACAAATTCTGATTAAGAATACTTTAGTCCAACTTTTTATGTCCAAACCTATTTGCCCAATTCCTAAATTGTCCTATATAAAAAAAAGTCCCTCACTTGGAAAATAAGTAGACGGAATTTTTTCATCAAGGCCCTCGCCCCACCTCATCTCGACTCTCAAAAATCCTTGATAAGACAAGGATGGGAGGATCGTCTCGAGCTTTTCCGCTCATTGCCATCTCTAATAACCCATCCCTAAATGCATACCTTCTCTCCTCCCATATTACTTACTGCTGGGCATGTTAATATGTCTTGGAGATTGTTTTCTTCTGCTTGCGAGCATCTGTTACATATTATTGTAAGTAATTGATTCCTTGAAGATTCCTCAACTGATGCAAAACAGATTCCAACTGAAGGAGCCTTTAACCACCTGTTTCAACTGCCATTTGTGGTTGGAATCTTAAACCAACTGGAGCCTTGGTTTGTAACTGAAATGATGCTCCTTTATGTCTATAAATAGGAGCCTTAGGTAGTGTTATAGATGGAGCTCGGGATTAGGGAATTCTGTAGAATTTTGGAGCTCTGAATAGAGAGCTCAAAGTAGAGAAGAATGAGAGAGCTCTGGAATGAGAGAATTCTGTAGTGGTAGAATTCTGTAAAGAGAGAGTTCTGATGAAGAAAGAAAAAGGTGTAGATAGAGAGTGAGATTGTGAGAGAAAGAGTTCTCTGGAAAAATTCAATCTGTAAAAGCTTTCTACTGGTATTCTTTCTTGTACAAATAATCACCTGAGATGGTGATTGATTCATGTAATTGAATGTAGCCTTGTGTGAATAAAAGGGCTGAGGAAGAAATCTTCCTGTTCCAAATCCGGTCTTCAAGTTTTATTTTCTTTCTTGCTGTTTTTGCTTCTGGTTATCAATCTGCTCTTGCTGGTTTTACTTTCTGCTGGTGCTGCATTTTTCTTTTCTGTAATTCTGGATTGATCTTGAGCTGTGGGGAAGACTAAATTCCCAACAATTATGTCCAGCACCAAGCCAAATGACGCCTTATCAGGCTACCACAAGATAGGAGCAGATCCAAGAAAGCATGTCTGGTAAAGCACTTAAATTTTTAGTGGTAAATTACATTCCTTTATAAATTTCTACCAGCTGCCCAAATTATATGAAGTTGATTCAGTTGCTAACCATTTTGCCGGTCTGTATCCCGATTTTACAGTGCCACATTGACACATCATGGCAAAAGGAATGGTAACTTGCTTCTTGTCCAGTTATGATACATAACTATAATTCAAGTTTTGAGGCACTCACGATGATTAAGAACTCGCAACATTAATTAAAAAAGAGAAATAAACAATATTTTACATCATCATCATCATCATCATCATCATCATCATCATCGATTACACGTATAATCGAAGATAAATTAACCCCACACGACTTGAATAACTCGATAAGTAACGTAATGCAAATCCTCTAGGGAGTAAGATAAACAGTAAAATGTGTAATAGTTTCGACTCCATCAGTAGTATGCTGATCCACATGGGGAAGAGTTTCAATGGTGGCATACCCTTTTGCATTCTCATACTTTCCAGTTCCACCAACAATAGCAATGTGAGAAATTGGAGTAGCTGTTCTGTGGATGCCAAAGAAACTAATGGTGTCACTGTCATCTATTTCATGATCACCACCATGAAATAATGCTGTCAATGCAAGTGTGTGGGTACTGCCATCTGAAGAACTTGCCAAGTAAAATCCTTGAGCTTTTCCAAGAACTGCTGAACCCAATTCGTGTCCTTCTGTTATCTCATTGTCGACCACGGTGACGGAGCCGAACATGAGCTGTTGGAGCGTTAGGCCGGCCGGAAGCTGGCCGGCTGTGACGAATGCTTGGTTGTTTCCACCGTTGACGATGTTGTTGTTGCCGCTGTTTTGGAAGTTGGTGTTGGTAGGTGAGCCATTTAGGCCGACGAGGAAGGGGTAGTTGTTGTTGTTGACTACGCCGTTGATGGAGTTTAGTGGAACGCCACCGTTGATGGGGAAGATTTGGTTGTTTGGTTTGGAGAATGGTAGGTTATTGGCATCGGAGTTGGCCACGATTCCGGTTACTACCCTGCCGGAAGGCTGTGAGCCACCGAGGATATCATGCATAAAGAAGGACAATGTGGAGTGATCTGGAATAGGATTTGCCATGGTTGCACTAGTGGCGGTCCCGCTAGGGGATGCGGTGGCAGGGGCAGCAACTACCGGTGTAGGCTTAGTATCGGGCACATCTACCACAGGGGGGATCACAGGAGCAGCTGGTTCTGTAGGGACAGGAGTGCTAACCGTGGTGGTGGTGGCGGCGGTGACAGGAGCCGCTATGAGCGGTGGTGCTATATTGGGATTATCGGGCTCCGTTTGATCAGATGGTTGAGGCACATTGGGTGTAGGGAGTGGGATTTGTGGGGTTACTTCATCAAGGATTCTTGTTGCATTGGCACATCCAAAAGTGACGGCTAGCAAAAATAAGCAAATAATTGGTTTAGCCATTTATGGTATGAACAAGTATAAGAAAAGGGGAAGTACGAATTATAAAGATAGTTTGATAGATAAAAGATTGGATTGTAAATGAGTTTATATAGATTTCAAGTATTCTATAGTAAGAAATGGAGTTGATGATTATGAAGTTAGTATTGTGCAAAACCTACTCTTGATTAAAGAGGTTTAGATGTTTGGTTTAGTTGATATGGGTTAGGAACTATGATTTGATTCATGAACTCGAACGAGGGCCATGTCACCTGTCTTTATGTGTCACTGCTCACTAAAGTCAAATGTCTTTATGTTCTCACACTAGAAGAAATCGATTGTCATGATAAGTGCTTTTACTCTTGAAAAATTTGGAACTAAACCAAGTTCAAAAAATTTATAGAATTGCAACAACGAATATCTCCACAATACTGATTATCGCAAGTTGTGCAAATCGAGAGAGTTACCGAACAAAGCTTAGCACGAGAAGTAACCATGCATGATTTTGTGTTCACACGTATTTTTTTCAAAAAAAAAAAAAAAGAGAGAGAAAAAGAAGAAGAGTACTTAGTCTCCATTTCTTCTATATATTAAAAGTGGCTATGTAACGGAATTTCTTGTTTTTAACGGAAAAACTAACGGAATTTGTTGTTTTAACGGACTATGTAATGGAATTTCTTGTTTTAAACAGGCAGCTGCACCTTCCTTCAGTGTTTTTATCATAACTTTGTATTCCGATATCCGATTGAGGCGATTCAAAATGCGTTGGAAAGCTAACTCATCCGGCTACAACTTTGAT
>CAIGRT010052199.1:0-10824 GCA_903798405.1 Fraxinus platypoda | reverse complement strand
GATTGACATATATCCGTATCTCATAATTGATCGGATCATATTGACGAATGGATTATATTTCATGGTATATGAACAAGCTTGGTTTTGTCATACAACATTACATTTTCCGACACATTGTTAGATGTCAATCTGGGACGTCAAATGTGAATTAATGATAAATTAAAAAGGGGTATTTTAATTTATCGATTTTGATTAGATCCAAATAATAATTAACTTCGTTAGGTATCTTGATCGGAAATCTGATGGGTCACACACAAAAAGAGAACTAGAAGAATGAAATTCCAATTAATTGATTAAGAAGTGTTGTACAATTAATTAATTGGGTTGCTTATTAATAAGCCCAAATTAATTAATTGCATTAATTAATTCATGGACCGAATTTAATTAATTTGATTAATTAAATATTGGGTCGGGTTAAGTTTAAGAGATGGGCCAAGCCCACATGGACCTGTATTAATAAGCCATTAGGGTTTCAGAAAAACAGAAAAGAACATTATTTATATTTTTGCTAGCACAAGAAAAAAGAAACTATAATTCTCACATTCTTGTTCCCTATTGAATTTTCATTGGAGGCTGAACAATTGGACAGCTATGAATTGCAAATCGTGATTGTTCGTGTTCCAAGATCAGCAAAAGAGTTTGTAGAATTTATCAAATGTATTATTCTAAACACAAAGTAAATTCGCGATGGCAATTGAAAAATTAATTTATCTTTCGCTGTACATATTAAGAAAATTCCCAACATTTCTCTCTCTTGACCCCTTTGGCTTTCTTTTCTTGCATTCTAGATGGTGAGAAAATTGTATATCTATAGGCTAGAGAAATGGTCAAATTTTAAATAAATTCTCCATTAATTCACATTCTATCAATGTGAACAGTTATTTAAATTTCTCTTTAACTCATCAATAGGATATAGAACTTATTGTTATCAAACCATAAAATGCAATGTTCATAAAATGACATTCTTTCAATCAGTTTAATACCCCCAAAAGACCTTGTTTCTTAAGAATATATAAATCCTTATCACTAATATGTCCAAGTCTTTTGTGCCAAAATTCGGAGTTATCTGACTGTAGCAGCAATAGATTGATTTAGTAAGGGCAAAGCTTTCAAAACATAGATCCCATTTGAATTTTTAACAAGAATAACTTTTGCAAAATCCTTTTGAAGTGTCAAAATACCTTTATTTATAATGGTATCAAAAAATTCATCATCAAGTGTACCTAAAGAGATTAAATTTCTCTTTAGAATAGGAATGTACCCAATCTTATTCAAGGTCAGTACATTTTCATTCTTTAGTTTTCAAACAATCTTACCAAATCCTTTAATTTTGCAATAAAAATCATGTTCCAAAATTACTTGTCCTCCATTAATTTCTAGAAAATCAGTGAAGCATTCTTTGCAAGGTGTCATATGAAAAGTACACCCTGAATCAGGAATCCAATCATCTTTAGTTGAAGATTGACAAGTCATGTAGACTTGTCCATTTGAGGCTGTAGCTTCTTCATAAGCAATGACAGCTCCACCTTCAACTTTGTTAACATTTTTTAGTTCATCAGTTCTCTTGACGCTGTCTTTTATGAAATGACCCACTTTTTCACAAAAGTAACATTTTTTTTCCTTTAGCCTTATTATTATTATTATTGAATTTAAATTTGCCCTTGTTAGAGTTTCCAGAGTATTCTTTTGGTTTTCCAAAACTTTTGTTTAAAGAATAGTTTTGTTTCTTTGAAAGAAATTATTTCCTTTAACATTGTAACCAACCAACTCCATTTGTGGATGTTTTCAAATCACTTTTAAATTCAAGTTCTTTATTCCTTAAAGAAGAAATAATAACATCAACAGTAATGGAAGTTCTTCCATATTCAATGGCATTTTCAATTTCTTATATTTTCTAGGTATGGATAATAATAAGGCTACTAATTGCTGATCATCAAAAAGAGTCTCACCAATATTGGTGAGATCTTGGTATAGTTTCTCACCTCTATTGGTGAGATCTTGGTATAGCTTATTAAATCTGTCAAGATTTGTTTCAAGATCATAGTTGGGATCAAACTTGAAACTAAAAAATTGTTTCCATAAATAACATTTATTGGGAAGAGTCTTGGTTTTATAAAGGGATTCAAGCTTTGTCCAAATTTAAGCTACAGTCTCAGTCTTCCCTATTTCTCTAATAACACCATCAAATAGATGCAAGAGAATAGTGTTCCATGCAATTTCATTTTGTTCAATTCAAATCACTTTTAAATTCAAGTTCTTTATTCCTTAAAGAATAAATAATAACATCAATAGTAATGGAAGTTCTTCCATATTCAATGGCATTTTTCAATTTCTTATATTTTTCAGTTATGGATAATAATAAGGCTACTAATTGTTGATCATCAAAAAGAGTCTCACCACTATTGGTGAGATCTTGGTATAGTTTCTCACCACTATTGGTGAGATCTTGGTATATTTTATTAAATCTGTCAAGATTTGTTTCAAGATCACAGTTGGGATCAAACTTGAAACTAAAAAATTGTTTCCATAAATAACATTTATTGGGAAGAGTCTTGGTTTTATAAAGGGATTCAAGCTTTGTCCAAATTTAAGCTGCGGTATCAGTCTTCCCTATTTCTCTAATAACAACATCAAATAGATGCAAGAAAATAGTGTTCCATGCAATTTCATTTTGTTCAATTCTTTTATTATTAGCAACTTCTTCACTCCAAAATTTATCAAGGGCTTTAACACATCTATTATATATTAAAAGAGCCTTCATTTTTTTACTCCAGAGTTTAAAATCTCCTTTGCCATTCCAAATCCATATTTAAACTTTGAAAAACAATGAATGTTTAACAGTTTAAAAAATTAAGACAAATTTTGATGTACAGAGTGCAGAGAATGCCAATCAACAAATGTACCTACACAAAGTGCTAATGTGTAGAAGCAATTCACATAAATGTACAAATATATGATCAGATAAACATGTAACTCCAATATAACCAAACCACAGTATATACAACTTTTGAAAATCAGAGCTCAGTGTAATCTTGAAGAAACCATTAATCTTAGTCCCCTCAGATTCTAGAGTTTTCACATGAAACCCTAGACAAAGGAAGATCCAAAAGGGTTTCAACCAAGAGATCCAAGAATAACTTCAAATCAAATGATGATGATGATAATAGAGATAGAGTTAGAATCTCGTTACCAAAGATCTCAGTTCAACAGTGTAAAATAGTGAATACCACTAATATTTTACTTTTCCCACAAAAATGAAGATCTAACCATTTACAGTATAGATCTGTGAAGATCTAGAGTTTTGATCGTCAAGAACACCAGAAAACTCAGATCGAATGATTTAAGTACAGATCGAAGAGTTCTGATACTACTATTGTAATAACCAGTTCCAGATAACACCAACCAGATAACAGAAATTAAAGAACACTAGTGATTTTTCGTCCTTAGGTTCAAATGTTCACCCTAGAAAGGGCTAATCACCACGTTGAGCATCCGCCAAAGTGGTTATCACTCTAATCCACTAGAAATCAATAAAGATTATCAATACAAGAGTCAAAATATAGAAATCCAAACGAATTTAGCCCTCAGACCCAGTTTTCTTCTCTCAAGAACTCTCATCCTCGATTACACCAAGTAACCAAAGGTTACTGCTCAACCAAGAACAGAATCACCAAAATTATACAGAAATCTACACTAGACTAACCAAAAATCGTAGAACCAACAGATTACATACAAAAACTAAAAGTTTTCAGAGAGAACAAGGAGAGAAAAGAATGAGAGAAAACCCAATGCAAAAAATCTTGAAGTATCGTCAAAATGAAGAGTTAGCCAAATAATACAAAAGGTCGAAAGCATCCAACGGTTGCAAAACTTCCAAATGGCATCATCACGGCCTTTCAAAATAATAACCAACGTCGCATTTCAGCAAAAGGCGATAATGCACAAAATGGAAAAGGAAGCAGCCACATTGCATTCTATCAAATTGGGCTGGACTCAAAATTAATTGGGCTACATCATTGGGCCATATAAATGGGTTACATCTTTCGGTCAAAGTGTTAACCACAATGTTTAACAGAAAGTGGAAAATAAAGAGAATGGCATTTATAAATAACATAAATTTCTGGTGCTCGCAGGCGATGAAGGTGGGGTGGGTGGGGTGTGGCGGTGGCAGGCGACGGAGGTGGAAGAGAAGGATTCCATGGCAAGGGTTCGAGAGAGAGAGAGCTGTAGAAGTGAATCAGTGATCGTGAGATTTCCTCTGTTGTTTCATTAGGGCAGAGATTTCATATGCAAAGAGAATTGAGCCCTCAAGTTGTGTGGAAAAGCCCTCAATTATAAAACATGATTGAAAGGTAATAAAATAGGATTGAAGGGTAAAATAGGAAGATTGAAAATGCTTCAAGAATGAATAGTAATTTATGGATTGCCTCTTTTATATTAGTAAGGATACACATTTTTTTATATTCCCTTTTCTTTTTCTAGCACGTGCACTTATTATTTATGTGCTTGAATAAAGATTAAGAATATTCAAACTAATATATTCTGAATATGAACCAGATTTTACAGCATATAGCATGTAAATAAAATAGTAAAAATTCCAACATTAGCAAATATAACATTCAATATCTATCCTGCTTTATATATGGGTTTAATATCGAATTAGTGAAATTGATAAATATACTACGTGTCTACAGATACCAGTGAAATTGCAAAAAGATACGAAATTATATTTTAATGACTAGTCTAAAAATATATTTTCAAATCGATCATACAAAAGAAGGTTACCTAGGTTATGAAACAACACAACGTAAATTATTTAATAAAATTTAGAGTAATGTTATCTGTGGATCATTGTTTATATATTGGTGTATGTTGACCATCGAAAATGAGCCAATAGATGTCGAGCCCACTCACGCCAAGCAAAGTACGATTTCGGTGCGTTCCTACCGGAATGATGATGGTAATAATGAAGAAATAGACGCAGGGGTACTTTGTGGTGGGAGACGAAAATGTTCGAGCTACGAAGGGTGAAACACGGTAATCGCGCTAACAACGATCGCCGAACAGAAACCAAACTAATTTATGTAATAACAAACAGGAATATTTGGAAGGATAGATGAACTTGTAATATATTTCTTTCAAGAGTTCAAATGTATATTTCGAATATGTGATTGTCAATCTTTTGATAAATTCTCCAACTTCTCCCTTTTTAATTACAAAGATGACCTATTTATACTATATCGGTCGATATCATGTCTATTGGATCAGAACCACGTGGCCTCATTACACAAATTGGGGCATCACATTACTGTCTATTCATACAATTAATACATTGATAAGAGGTCAACCGCCCTATACAATAAGCTGACACATTGACAACTTTACTAAAAGCGTTACATCAATCACTTCGGAGAGATCTTCAAATCTTTTACAAGGAAACAGCATCGGTCTTACGAGCCTCAGACCAATTGAGGGCATCGAAGAAATCTTTGAGGTGGTTCTATGAGTGGAAAGCTTCAGCTCTTTTCTTTATTTCCTTAAGCAGTGACTCATCCCAAGTTGTAGTGCTTCGACCTTGAGTCGGTGCCTCAGTATGGATATCGACCTCGCAGTGTAAGGACCTTGACTTTGTTTGATTTCCTCATGTTTTGACCTCATGGGTCTTTATTTGACTTCCTTATTGACTTTCTGCTTACGTGGCTTACCACGTGGCACTTACTCTTCGAGCCTCAGAGGCGATGAGTAACAATAGTCCCCCAAGTCTAGGCATGATTATTTATGTAATGCATGGACTTAATAATAATAAGGATGAGAAATAATTTTGAAATGGTTAGAATTTTAAAATAGACCTGACTCGTGTAGACCTTATATAAATGTTGTCCAAGGTGGTTAATGTTTCATCCCTTTTGGAACAGTCCTTGTTACTGTAGCAGTTAAATTTCGAAGTAGTATCTTCTGAATTGTATTCAGTTATCTGAGGCACTATTTGAACTCATTGAAGTGGAGAGCGTCAGACTCTCAACAAGTCCTCCGATTGGTATTTACGAGGCATTCCATTTTAATAACTTTGAAAATGCGAGGCGTCCTCAATTATGGCGCATCAATGATTTGATGTCGTAGCATGTTTTCAAGAAAAGACAGCTGAGACGGTACTACTTCCAATACACACAACTGTCGTCGCATTAAATGCGCAATGATGGCTGTCTCCCACACATCTTATGAATTTTAAACGCATGAAGGCGCGTGGATCCGACGCCCAAATCTGGTCCATAGAAGACGAATCGTCAGAGGTATTGAGTGGCTCAGATTGAACTTTCTTATTGTACGGTTGGATAAACCAGATCAAGATCCAACGGCTGGGATTGGGCATGTCTGCCTATAAAAGGCATGGATCTTTAGAAGGAATTTTTTCCATTTTTGCACGAATTCTTACTTCATTGTTCTTCAAATCAAATTTTCCAAAAGAATCTCCAAGATCCTTGTCTTTTGAGATATTTCTAAGTCTTATGTCAAATTTCTCATTCCTTCTTCGTATTTCAGCAATTTTCAATGTTCTTTCTCCATTTTGTTTGAGAGAATCATAAGTATGGTATTTTGTTTTCCTTTCAGCTTTATAAAAATCTAAGAATTTTTTGTAAATCAATGGCTTCTTCCACATCTTCTGGGGAGCAAGTGAATGTCGGCGAGATAACTAACGAATTGGGGTTTCGAATAACCAATACTGCAAATCTCACCAGAGCCATTGAGGCTGGGCGAGGTGCTTCGGGTTTTGGGGATGATAATGGGGACGATGAGATAGCCTGAGGACAGCCAAAATCCGATCTTCTGTAGACCCCACCTACCTAGCCAACCTTAAGGAAAAATATAGGATCCCCTATGACATAGAACTCATTTTCCCCATCTCCTAACGAGCGAGTATGTTATCCTAAGCAGGGTTGCGTTGCCGTTAGTGAGTATTTACTGAAGGCAGGTCTTCGCCTGCCGATCCACCCCTTCTTCCGGGCAGTTCTTAGACTTTACGGCCTGGCCCCTACCCAACTCGTACCCAATGCCTGGGCCCAACTAGTGGGCTCCTACTTCCTTTGGAAGGAGGCTTCTCTAGGCGAGGACATGCCTCGCATGTCTTCCAAATAGTCTAATCATTATATCCTTGGGGGCCACACTCCCCCTTTGTTGTAGGTTTGCCTACTTCTATCAAGGGGTGGAATGAGACCTGGTTTTGGGTAAGGAGGGATGGCAAGAGTGTGATGGCGACCTTGTTCCCCACATCAAAGTCCCAACTTCAAACTCCGATGCCCATGAGTGCATTTATTGTGTTCATCGTTTTCTGAACTGACGAGGTCTGATACTTACCATTTTTTGTTGTTGTGCAGGGTCGGTTGAGCGATTCGACTTTACAGAGTGTGACCGGGACACTCTCTCTGAGGTCTACAAGAAATCCTTGGACTCTCGGGACTTCGGTAGTTTAATCCAGGCAAGCTGCTATTTTGAGGACTTCGGCTTGATGGCGAAAAGGGGTAAGACGTCTTTACAGTTGTTCATTTTTTTTATGTTAATGATATTTTACTAACCTAGTTTGTTCTTTTCTTGCAGATAACTTTATTAAGAGGAGGCACCCCACTCTTGACATGTCCCTCCCCTTGCTCAGAGTTCATATCAGGGGAAAAATTGTTGGGCAGCTCGATGGTACCGCCTCTATAGGGCAGAAGAGGCCAACTACTGTGGAGCCTTAGAGGCAGGACCCTGCTAAGAAAGCTAGAGCTTCAAGTGACTCCACCACCTCTGGAGCTCTTAAATCAAAATAGAGGCTATACTCGTAAACTGATGAGCTCGAGGCTGAAGCTCTAGCCCTTCTCCCTCCAGAGATCCAGACTGCAACAACCACATTTCATAAGTACTGGACGGAGAAGTGGCAATCCTACGACGAGAAGAACGACATTGTCGATATCCTTGCCACGATGGTGGCCCAGTCGGGGTGGTCATTTAGTATGGCCATATAGGCTGAAGCCCTCTTTAAAAACTTTCAAAGTAAAAATCGTAGGTTTGCCAATAAGGGTTCCCAGGTCGAGAAAGCTGCTATCAAGACTAAGGATGAGGTAGAAGCCTTGAAGAAAAAATATGATGAGGAATCGATGAAGCTCGCTTCTGCCTTTGCAGAAATTGATACTTTGAAGAAGGTGGTCCATCTTTCTCAAAGCGAGGTGGCTTCTCTAACGAAGCGAGTGAAGCCTTTCGATACCCACCAAAAGCTGGTAGCTGAGGCCTTGGAGAAGGTAAATAAGGAGAACGTTGCTCTAAAGGGGCAAGTGGGGGAGCTGACCTTCCAAGTTGCTGGCCTCATTGAGGAGGTGGAGACTGTCCGGAGCGATGCCGAGCTTGCTAGCAAGGATGCTGAAAAGAACTTCCTAGCCAAGTTCCATTTGTACGAAGCATACAAAAGTTTTGGGAAGTATTGGAGGAGGTATGCTTACACTGAAATGATAGAATGGCTGAGCCAAACGCTCGAGACGTCAACACTTTCGAATTGAGGGTTGAGTTTCTTGAAGAGAAGGTGTCTGACCCTCAAACGCCAGCTGAAGGAGCTCAAGTGATTGAACTTGATGAAGATGCAGTCGAACTGCTAAGGAAGTGGCCCCTGATTCAATCATGCCCTTAGTGGCTCTTCAACCCCCACCCCCTTAGAGCATAATTCTTGTATCTTTTTAATTATGTGTTAAGTATAATGGCTTCGGTCCAACACATGTAAATATTTCCTTATGAATGAACTGTTTTTATTCAATACTTGTGTGTTCTTACTATTTAATTGTGTCATCTGCTTTATGCTGACGTGCTCATTATAACGTTATCACTTCACATGTACTTTAATCAATGACATCAGATCAAACTTAAAACAGCATCACTTCAATAACAACTTCAGACGTATAACATCTTTGAAAGCTTGACAACTTAGGGAACATGTAATAAAGTCAGACTTTATGCGATATGAACCTTAATAACATGATTAGAACTTGTAAAACTTTACAAGTGTTAGTAGGTCATATATTTCAACAAAGTTCAGGACTTGACTATATTAGACTTCAGAAATAACTTAACTGAAGTCCTATTAACTACTTCAAAACTTGTTTAACTGGATAATCAAAACATGTGAGATCAAACATATGTAAGATTCAAGTCACATCAGACCCTTGCACATAGTACTTCGATAATGATTTATACGTTGAAAAATTATCCAAGTGTTTAGGGGTCGCATACCTCTACAAGTTTCTGAACGCGTGCACATCGATGTCTATGAACTGAGGTTCTTTAGCACTTCATACTTCAGTTCGTTTGCCCTTTGTCCTAAGCATGGGGTTGAGTGGTTCGTTCATGTCGAGGCTCCTTTAACAACTTTTAGTTGATAAGGACATGTGTTACATGTAACACCCCAAATTTTAATGACTTAAATTTTTAGGTGTTACTGCTGTCATTTCATAACCATACATAAAGCGGAAATATTTAAATTGAAGATATAAACTTTAATAAAATGTGAGATTTCATAACATCTAATTAAATTAATCCAAAACATTAAATCAGAAACTTTAAGCATTCAATAGAAATCTACGAAATACTAAATCTCTAAACATAATAAAAAATTACTGATGGTTCCCTTGACAAACTTTTATTGGGCAACCCGCGCACCGTTCAGCCACCATTCACGTTGAACCGATCTAACCTAAGTAGTTAAAATTTGAAGGAGTGAGTATTTTAAACCCAGTAGGATACGTGCATCGAAAACAATGTAATAATTCTTTAAACATAAATCTATAACATTCCATACCATCATTTCATCAAGAGCAATCGAGGATCAATCGAAAACTCTAGCATTTGAGANTCGAAAACAATGTAATAATTCTTTAAACATAAATCTATAACATTCCATACCATCATTTCATCAAGAGCAATCGAGGATCAATCGAAAACTCTAGCATTTGAGAAAACTCGAAGGAGATCTCACATTTCATTTCATTGGGACCCGTAGGTCAAATAGCATTTCGTGAAATAAATCATGCAAAGACATATCCACTTGCATGTAGTATCCTACCTTATGAATGTTGAAAGACAAAATTCAGAATTCACGTTCCAAATTCTTCCTAAATTTCTCTGCCCTGCGTTCAGCTTGTGGGTTCTATAATTTTTGTGGTGATTGATGTAACCTCTTGCATGGTATTTATAGTAGAAAATAATTGGAATTCGGAAACAATTGATGTAACCTCTTGCCGTGTTCCATTTAAAAGTTGACAGAGAAAGTTTCAAGAAGTAGGTAACTATCACACTTATCTAATAGAGTTATAGGCTTCAATGGGCACACACACGTGGACGAAGGCTGACAGTTTCACTGAAATTGAGCATTACTATTGGAAGAAGGAAAAGTAGTCTTAATAAAAAAAGATCTCAATGAACCAAAATATGAGTATATCCAATAATACACGTAAATCAGTTGGAAGGAGATAAACGTGATTAACTCAATATATATATACGTGTAATTGTAGAGGTGGCAATCGAGCCGAGAGGCTCGTCGACTCGTACTGTAGTAGCCCACGAGCCGCTCGGGCTCGTCAAAAGACGATCCTGAGTACGAGCCGAGCGGGCTAGCTCGCTAGACGAGCAGCTCGCCGAGCGGCTCGTCTACGAGCCCACGAGCAGCTCGGCTCGCTTAGACGAGCCCACTAGCCGAGCGGCTCGTGGGCTCGTATTATTTATATAAAAAAATAAATAAATACAAAACTTTTCAGTGACCAGAACGGTCACTGAAATTTAAGATTTTATTTTTTATTTTTCATTTTT
>CAIGRT010052185.1:0-11787 GCA_903798405.1 Fraxinus platypoda | reverse complement strand
CTGACAAATTCCGTGTAGTCCCTTCCAACTTAAGAAGACCTAGGTTAGCATTGAAAATTTTAGGGGAGAAATTTTTAGAATATCAAGCACGAAGTTGCAGATTTTAACAAGATAATCTAGTTCTAAGTGGTGAGATATCTTATTATTCTTGTGCTGAATCTGAAAATGCTAAATGACTAAAATTCAAGATGGTCTGAATCATATCAGGACACTACTGCTTTGAATCCCATGATTTTGGTGATAATTCTTTTTCAAGTTGGTATAAGAAGGCGGCGTGGAGAAATTCTGTATTCACATTGAAGGGGCCTACTGCTGCTTTGATATTTCTCTGGGTAGATTCATATCTGATAAGACCATTTATTTGAAATTTACTTAAGAAATAAGATGTCATTGTTGCAGAGATCCTAAGCAACCCAACCTTATGACCTTGGTTTTGTGCTTACAAAATCCATTTAAATTTGTTGGTTTTTGAATTGGTCAACATTATATGAAACCCAAAATTTCCAACTTGAATACCTGAATATCATACTGATGGGGTTAGTTCTTTTCTTTCTTTATTAGTGATTGACCTAATCAGGTGATGCTATAAAATGTTGGAGGGTGGTGCCTACCATGACAACCTGCCCGCATCTATATAGTCAGCAATACGCAACTCAATCCAACCCCACCCGCATGGAAATGAGATGTATACAGAGAGAGAGAGAGAGAGAGAGAGAGAGAGAGAGACAGACAGAGAGTGGGTGACGTGAAGAACTCCAACAGCCAGCCTGCCTTGGACGATTCTTAACCACTATCACAAGAAACTCAAGTCGGCATTTTTAATATTTATGTTTTGTGTCTTAAACTTTATTATAATAATTTTCTTGTCTTGGCATGTTATTAAGTTAATAGCTATGGACAATTAAGCATTTAATTGAGTTTTACTATGCCGTCAACACTCTCTTTAGCTTCCATTTGGCTCCTTTTAACATTTGCATAGCACTAACGGTGCTTTATAATTGAGTCAACAGACATACTTCTGTGCATGTCGGACACGTGTACGTCACGCAGTTTAATTAATTAAGGTTTATTAAGTATACGAAACCTCAAGATTTTAAATATTGTTTGTGCTTAATTTGGTCAAAGTTGTATATTAGTTGGAGAATCTCTCTATGAAAGGACTAGGGAGATTGTGGGGTTTCTTTCTGTACAATTCAAGTAACCTACATGGATTTCTACCGTTTATGGCCCCATGGAATTGAAATATTTGCAAGTGTTGGCCAATCAAATGAAAAACTTGCAAGAAATTGTATGGCTATCGTCCGTCTCTCTAATTTCACCAACCAGTCCTCAAATTTCAAAATTTTAGTTAACTTTGTCCCCTTGAGCAACTTGCTTGTAATCCAAGTACAGAGGACTGACTACTTCGACAAATGGGAAAAGGATTCCTACTAAAGGTTCTTGATAAAATTGCCTTTTGAAGGTTCCAAAGATGGGGCTAAGGAACCTCGTGCGAAGCTCATATTACAAAAGATTATGTTCTTATTCTTGTGCTTCGTGAAAGGAATTTCTCTTTAGAAAAAAGCCTGTTATATATTATTATATACATGTTCCCATCTCTGCTTTTACTAGCTTTCTTGATGTATGATGATATTCCTTTTGTTCAAGATTTGCATGGTGAAACAGTATAATTTCTCAAGATTACGAACAATTGCAGAACATGTAAAATTCCTGGGTTGTTCTCTGTGTTTACTAAGACATTGGGTGAGGGAATTAAATGTTATTTTATGGGAATTATGATATTACATTGAATTAAGGATATAATTTAGAACTATTCAAACTACTGCTTTCTTCATGATCATCTGATTCATTGTTAGTCGAAATCTCTGTAACTCCACTGGAACCACCCGAAGACGATGAAGCTGGAACTAGATTCAAATCAGTCCTGACCTTGGCCATAAAATCGTAGAAGAAAGTCCTAGTATTCCCCAAAATGGCACCCCTGCCACCATTTTGTGGTTGCACAACCTCGTCCTCAGTTTTGTTGTTTCTCCTCTTCAAAAATATTCGGCAGAGAACCCAGTTTTCCTGCAAATGTTGCCATTGACATAGTCAGGACAGAGCTATTGTCTAGTCCACTCCACCGGTCGAGATTCATTGGAAATGAAAGATTAGGGAAATCTCACCTGTGCTAAATTTCTGATCTGTGGGTCTGTGTTTTGAGCACTGACGAGGCGATATTCGTGCATAATCCAATCAGTTCTGCAGCCTGTTGGAGGCTTTCCTCTGTAGAAAACAAGAGTTTTCTTCATCCCGACAAGCTGGTGGCTCCTAGGACTCACAATTTGCTTGTCCAATCCAGTTGCCTTCCAGTAGCCAGAACCAGTTGCCCTGTTTGATCGGTTTCCATTCGGGTACTTAACTTCTCTAGTACTGAAAAAGTACCTCTCTTGCTCCGCATCACCTGTACGTACATCATACACAAATTCATAAGTTAAAACTGAAATTTTCTGATAATTAAAAGTTGTGAAACTTAGGGTACGATAAAAAATTACCTGGGAGGTCCCAAGGATCAGATTTGCAAACATCAACCTCTGGGATAATAGAAGCTGGCAAAGGATAGGATAAGACCTTACGCTTTAAGTATTGCACCACAAGCTCTTCGTCAGTAGGGTGGAACCGAAATCCAGGAGGCAATTTAATCACACCACCATTTTTCACAAAGCTAAGTTTCTCCATCTCGTCTTTCTCTTCTCTACTCTACCCTGAACTCAAACAAATACAAACGAACCCTTCAATTCAAATTCCAAACCCAAGATCAAGAATCTCTTCTTTAAGTTCTTGAAAGTGGAGAACATATATACATACATGTATATAATATAACAACAAGAAAAGGCACAAGAACAAGAGATATAGATAGAGAGAGATGATGTTAAGGAGTGGTTATGTGAGAGGGAAAGTGAGGGATCTTTATACTAATGGGGATGTTGAAGAATAAGAGGCTTTTAGATAGGGAAGAGAATAAAATATGTGATGAACCCATTTGGCGTAAAATAGACTCAATCTCCCTTTCATGCTTTGACGCATTTTTTAAAACGACAAGAAAAAAAGGGTACGAAAAAGTTAAATTCTTCATCACTGATAAAATTTCATCCTTTTTGCGTTCGAACCTCCGTTTACTAACGTTTTCTTTTTCTTGATCTCATCATACAACTTATTAATTTTTAATTTTTAATTTTAAGACGTCCTTTTTCAAACTTCACTATTTATTATAGTTTGTTAATTGCTGACTTTGGGGTGAAATTAATACGAACACAACTTTTGGGGGGTAAAGCACAAGAATTCTGCAGTAAATAGTGGACGGTGGTGGGGCTATATTTGGTATTCCAAGTTTAGTGTCGTAACGTGCAATTATGCCACAATTTGAATTTTCACAAGGGTAATTATATTCACGCCACAGCCACAGCCACAGCCACAATTTTTGTCATTTATACCATATATTCCTAACTTTTTTTCGATTCATTCTTTTTATCAACATTTTTTTTAATTAGCGGTTATCATCTCTGATGATGGTTATTGGTCAATAGTTCATTAGAATGACAATTATTTTTCCATCATATTTTTAGAAAAAAAATAAATGCAAGAGTGTGATAAAAGTATTTTTTTTTTTCCCCTCAATTCAAAGCATGCAAAGATAATAAATTAAAATAAATCATCTCTAATGACAAAAATGTTGTAATAAATTAAAGGTTGAATGTATAAATTGACGAAAAAAAAAGTTAAAAGACTCAAAGTTACGTTTTCATGTTTTGAAATAAGGAAAAAAATATTCGTTACAATTTTTTATTTATTGTTTTTAAAAATATAATGGGTAAATAATAACTCGTTTTACGCTCTTTCAACAAACTTTTTGGACGGAAATCATAATGTGCTAATTTAGGTTAAATATACGAATTACAATTTAAAGAATCGTTTTTGTATTCGAATTATAAATTTCTTGTCCTAATAAAATAATAAAAGGCATGCTCTTAACACGATTAGGTAGCTCAATATTCCACTGAATAACAATTATTAGTTAGCTTAAAAAAAGGTCTAAAAGTAAACAAAAGAATCAATCCATGATATTTCCTTATTTCATTCTTGTGTGCACGAAATGTTTTACTGACTTTTATTATTTTCTTTTCTTGCTAAAATCATTATTATAAGCATAATACCAAATTAGTTTATCAACTATAAGAATCGCTAAAATCATTTTTTATAAGCACAATACCAGATCAGTAGATCGACTTTACGAATCGAGAACAATATGAAATCACATTTGAATATATGTAAAAGAAAATGAGTAGATTTACGCACAAAACAGACTGGTCGATTCCATAACTTCTACTCGATTTATGATTCCTTGCTTTTTTTTTTTTTTCTAGATAGAATTTCGAACTAACATACAATTGTAACTTGGTACCAATGGTGAGCAACAAATATGCTCTTTTTTCTACTTTCTACGAGGAGGGGTCCTTGAAGCTGACAATAAGAAGCCAATTACCTTACGTTTAGGTTGAAAATAAGAGGACACAAACTACCCAAGGGCAAAACTGTCATAACAATTTTGACGCAGGGGTGGGGTGGGTGAGGGAATAAAGTAGTGGGGTGCCACTTGCCCCCTAAACGACAGGCAACCACGTCGGATCGAAGAGTAACTGACAAATATGACACTATTTCAAGATTTCATCAAATCTGTTTTAGATCAGACAGCAATTTTAGTAGAAATTGTCAACAACTCTCTGATAGCTGAAAAGACGTACATGTCCGCTTTTCTTACCCTTCTTTTTATCGATTAATTAGTTTCGTGTTTAGCTTCTTTTCATGACACAAATGTTGAACAAAAAATTTAGCCATATCGGTGGGAATTGAAATGAGATTTTTATTAAATTTTTGTAGAAGTCGATGAAATGTGTAATTGAAAAATTGTGAATCATATAAAATATGTTGTTAAAATTAATTGTTGAACTTTGACTTATATTAAAATCTAGATTTTAATCAGCACCAAACGGGGACTTAAATAGTTTAAGTTTTTAGATTCGATAGTTTAACGCGATACAGAGCCGACAGATCGAAATCTTGTTGTAAGACATTTACGAAAATTTTTGTTTTATGTAAAATCATTTGATACAAGATGAATTTTTTTCAAAAGAACATGTAAAGATTATGAAATTTAACCGTTTTAAACTTTTATATAGCCTCTGTTTTGGTAAAAAAAATTAATCTAATTTTTTATCGAAGTCACTCAAAATCAACAATTAATTTTAACCACATATTTCATGGGATTCACAACTTTTCAACTGCACATTTCGTTAATTTTTATCAAAATTAACAACGACGACAAAAAACAAAAGAAAAAAACAAAAAAAAAAAAAAAAAAAAAAAAAAAAAATTATTGATAAGTGACGTGCATATAGTAAAGATGTACTAATATATTTTTATAATTGTTTAAATAAAATGTAGTAGTTGGAAACACAAACCCAAAAGCTAGCAAAATGCTATTTTAACACTCAGGAAAAATCCATTAATTTAATATATGCTTAGTATTTTATTCTTGTCGTGTCTATTTTATTTAAAATGACAAGTAATGGCATTTACTTGAATAATATAAAGTGTTGGGGAGAATTTTGGAATTACATATAAAATGTAAGAAGATGATGAAGGTAACGTGGGACGGTTGAGAACTGGAGCCTCAAACATTGACAATTTGGAGCAGATTCCGTAAGGAAAAAGGAAAACCCTTTTCTTGAAATACTTCGAAGAAAACTAGGAAACGAAATTGAAAAATTTACATTGGTAGTTACCAAACTTATTTTCACGTCGGTTTGTTTTATATTTTGTCTCTAACTATGACCAAAATTGTTGTTGTTGTGCTATTTTTCCTTTCAATCGGTTTTAGAAGCTGACTCCTGATTTAGCGTCGATCAAGTACAAGTTTATGCATTTCTTCAATCAGATGAGATGAGGCGTAACTATTAGTTTTTTTATTAGGGCAAGAATAATTCATTGTCGGCCATTGTACGTATCTAAAAAGTCCAAAAATCAAAATTAATAGCACATGGTGATCTATAACAAGGGTAAATTTTACAAACACAAATATTTATGTGCAAAGGAAAAAAATTCTATTTTTGGAGAATCCCTAAAATTACGATCCAGAACCAAAAATTTACCAAAAGTTTTTTTATTAGGGCAAGAATAATCAATTCGAAACAAAAAATCGTATGACGATCGATCAAATGGAATATAAAATAACTTTACGAGTTGGGTTTTCTCCGTAAAATTTTCTTAAAAAATATTAAAATTGAAAAAGAGAAAAGAGATGAGTAATGGTCTCCCTTCACCCCCGAACTTGCATATTGGGGAAACAAAGTTGAGCTTCGTGCCGTGCGGCAAATTGCGGCTCTCTCTCTCTATCTCTCTCATGAATTTTTCATATTTTTTATTAGTTTTGTTCGTTTGGGAGTCAAATGCGTTTGCGTGTGGGTGTCGAAGTAGTGGTTTTAAGCTTAAAAAAGAATAAGAAAAAGAAACGTCAAAGCCTGCAATTATTATCTCTTCATTAAAATATGTTTGCTCACTCTCTTCTCTCTTCTTTTTTGGCGCATCCCATCCCATCCCATTCCTTTTAATATTTATATTCTTTTTCTTTTGTAAAGCTAATCTCCAACTCCCCTCGCCCTCTGCATCTTGCCTCATTATATTTTTAAGTAGATTATGATAAAAATTGATTAGAATCGTGATTAAAAGATTAATAAAAATTGTGAGTTACGTGGTTAAAAATGAGTTTTAAAAAAATAAGGACCAAATGAGAGTTAACTGTCATTTTTATCATAACTTAAAATTATTTAGCCCATGTTTTTACCGCAAAAAAATCTGAGTAATATCTAAGTCAAAATTAACAATTAATTTTAACCACATATTTCATATGATCCATACTTTTTCAACTACATATTTCATTAACTCTTATCAAATCTGTTAAAAATCTGATTTTAATATCTACCAAACAACACAATTCAAATAAGTTTTAACTTTTACCTCCTCATCTTCTAAGTGTGCACATTTCATACTGTTAATTTTATTACTGGGAAGAGCATGAGAAATCTCGTTTATTTTTACGAGGTTTCTTTAGTTACTCATATTCTATTTTTCAGTGTATATATATGTAGTTGACATCAAATTCACGTTATTGATGTGATGTGATATGGAACCGACTAAGAATTCCATCCTTTCAAGTATAGGAGAATTATAAAGAAATATAAGCATCGTTATAATGTGTACTTCATTATTTTACTTTATAATAGAGAAAGAATAAGTGGAAATATATTCTTATACTATTGCGATATGAACTATTATTGAGAATCATATCGACGTATGTATCAAGATTAAGTTAACAAGTTTTCGTGCCCACCTTCCATTTATTACTTACCTATTTAACCAATATGAAACCCATATTATCAATCAAAACATTTAATTATTTAAATGGATAATATATGATCTTATGCAATTATTAAGCCAAAAGAATTTACAAGCAAAAGCGAAATGGCTTCAATCATTTATGTATTATGCTCTTTTTCCATAATATAATCATTACTTGTATGCTTCAACTTGCTATTGATATCTTATGCAAGAAATTGATTATATATATATAATGGGCTGGACCATAAAAGCACTTTTTTCAATATATATATATATATAATACATTTTTCATTAGTTATATTAATGCAAACAGTAAAAAAAATATAGTTAAAACTGGATGAGCAGACAAGTTAATTGAATTATATACACAAGTAATTAAGAAAATATAATTATATAGCCCTCTTTTGGCCCCCATTATTCCATATTATAATGAAAGGAATAGTAAACTTTTGAAAAATGTTTGATTAGAAAAGAAGGGATTTACGTATAATGTTATTTTATTGAAAAATGTGTGGTTGATAGGAAGAGATAAAAAAAATGAATTATTATAGGAATAATATGGAGCAAATTTCTAGAAAGTGGTGAGAAATTCAAAAGTGACAATGATATCTATTGTTGAACAATGGATTCTTTTAAGGAAAAAAATTCCTTGTTGAAATAATTGCTTAATTTGTGGAATATAATTTGATTGGAGCCCTCTTTTCTTCATTTTAAACTTGAATTTGTCAATCCTCTGTAGGTCGGGCTACGTAGAAGATAGCCAATTCAAGTTATAAAGAAATATTTAGAGCTTGTGTAACAAGTTTTTGATAAAAAATTCAGCAGGTTTTGATAAAAGTTGTAAAAAAGTTGTGGGTCCCATAAATCTGTCTTAAAATTGAAGTTTAACTAGTTAAAAATTTGATAGAATTATAACAAAGTTTAATCAAACAAATGCTTAAGAAGAGATATTTTCCTTTCTTTATTCATAGGTTCTATCGGTGCTCTCTTGAAAGAGGGAAAAAAAAAAAGATCCTTATTGTTCTCACAATTTATGTACAATGTACAAAAACTTTAGTACATGAATGTATAATGTATTATTGGGCAACTGAAAGGGATTTTTAACTTTTAAGATTAGTAGTGACAATCTCTTCAATTAAAAGAAGAAACAAACATCTTTAGGCCGAATAAGTGGACAAATTGTGGGGTCTACGATTATGTACACCATTTTCTTTATTTTAGACAAGAAACACGAGAGAACATCGTACATAAAATGCTTAGTAGGAAGCAATACTTTCTCCGATTTTGGACAGATCGATAAGGTACAAGAAGATATTTTAGATGTTCCATAAAGAAACTAGACTGATATAATGGACTAACCTAGGTAATAATGTTCTCTTTGGTAAACCGATTTTATGCTTGTACGCAAAATTGTAATTGTACCTTAAAATGTACGTACGTACGTACCCAATACCCATGTTTTTGTTATAACTGGCAAAAGTCTAAGAGGAAAAGGTGGTTCCATTCTTTTAGAATGTGAATGCAAGCGGCCCACAATTGACAATGGAAACTTCCTCGGAATATTCTGTTTTATGCCGCAACAACAACAATAAAAAATTAATTTGGACATGTGAAACGGTGAAGTTATTAATTCACACACTAAGAATTAAGAAATAGCTGATTGTGAGATTACTCGAGAGTTTGGAATTGATAGAAATGATCTCCTACTCATCGTTGATGTGACAATTTTTGACAATTCAACGTTGAATTGTCAAAAATTGTAGGCCTACGTCAGTGGTGGGCAAGATAACTCATAACCATCATGGGTATGAGGTCATTTCTGTTGAAATTAAAGTTACAGAAATTTGCAATGGAGATTTCAAAATTTACAGGCAACGCGACTCCAAATCTTTAAATCGTAACATATACGTTATAAACTTTTTAAAAATGTATGATAGAAGGACTTCTGGATGATTTTCATCAAAAAATCTGTTAAGTGTACCAAAATCAAGCGTTGGACCATCTTTAAAAAAATGGTAAAGTCTATATTTTTCATATAAAAAAAAAAAAAAAAAGTTAGAAATAAAAATATTTATTCATCCTCCTCATCCACCCCACATCTGGTCAGAATGAGTAATTAGTTAAAAAAAAAACATCAATATCATTTGTGCTTATTGCGAAAATAATCTTTATCATTTCAAATTTGGCATTTGCCCTCATTTCAAACATTTCTTACGGAGTTGGTCCTTTCCATCATATTTCATTAAATCCTTCCTTGAAATATAGGTAATTAGAGCTAAAACTCCTATCATTTGCCTTCATTGTGCAAATCGTTGCCATCGTTTCAATTTTGATATTTTGGAACTTAGATCGACCTTTTTTACGCAAAAGGTTCTCATCGTCTATTTTCTCCATTAAAACATTGTAAAATGACTAATTTACCATACTCTCTAAATTTGCATCTAATGTTTCAATTTTTTTTGTAAATGCAAACGAGCCTCAAATAAAACAATTTAAAATATTCTAATAAAAAAAAATATTTTATCTTCTCAATTAACTCACCCACCTCTACATTCATCCCCTACCCTCCTCCCACATCAAAATAATTTAAAAAGGAATTAAAAGTATTAAAAAAAGTATGAAAAATAAAACAAAATGGTGCTTCATCCTCATTCAAGTTTTTAATGCCTCATATATAAATCAACAACAAGAAGATAGAAACAAGAATTTGTAGAAAATAGTTAAATCGTCTAAAAAAATTCTTGTAGTTTCCCTGAAAACAAAAAAAAAAATATTAGATTACGAAACTTGATTACAGGAAAATAACTAAATTTCTATTTAGTGCCATAGTGGAACAAGAAGAACGGGTGGTGGTGGCAGCGGGGACCGATGGTAGCGTTTTGGAATTGGATGAGGAAGAAGCACCATTTTTTTTATACTTCTAATTCTCTTTATACTTTTTTTTTATACTTCTAATTCTCTTTTTAATTATTTTGGTGTTGGTGGATTAATTGGGAAGATAAAATATTTTTTGTTGTTAGAATATTTTAAATTGTTTTACGTGAGAATCAGTTGCATTATCTAAAAATTTGAAACTCTAGATGCAATTTTTTTATATTATTTCTTTCTTTTCTATTTGATTATTTAAATAGAAGGATAAATTAATTATTTTACAATGCTTTAATTGAAAAAAAAAAATAGACAGTAAGGACCTTTTGTGTAAAGAAAGGTTGACCCAAGTGCCCAAATATTAAAATTGAAAAGATATGAACGATTTACGCAATGAATACAACGGATATTGACTTTTTGTGTCAATTACCCATATTTCATGAAATGATTTAACAGAACATGACGGAAAGGACCAACTTCGTAGGAATATTTAAAATGAGGGTACAAATGTCAAGTGAAACAATAAGGACTATTTCCGCAATGAGTGCAAAAGGTGGGAATG
Source organism: Fraxinus platypoda (assembly GCA_903798405.1). NCBI lineage: Eukaryota > Viridiplantae > Streptophyta > Magnoliopsida > Lamiales > Oleaceae > Fraxinus > Fraxinus platypoda. The sequence goes on along the minus strand of CAIGRT010052185.1, from coordinate 923 downwards.
TTTTTTTTTTTTTAGCCAATTATCCGATCAGAATTTATTCATGTGTTTTCCTTCCCAATTTCTCATTTCTCATCTATTTCTTTCTTTACCTTGTTATTGAGAACACCAGATGGCATCCTTGTTATTGTGCATATTAAAGCGACTAAAAATATTTTACATAAAATATCCAGGCCTCTAAAAATTACAAATATGCTAAATAAAGGATACAAGTAGTTGTGATCACGATTTGGATTAGAATAATTTATGACAAATTTTCAAATCAAACCACTTACAGTATTTTGAATTTTTTTTCAAACCAAACCAAATCACTTAATTTCTAAACCAAATAAAACCAAACCACTTTTTTTTCGATTTAGTTCGACTTAAAATCATGGCTTATAAAACAAATAAATAACACATCGAACAAATTAAATAATAAATACTAGTTTAAAATCTCACGTTAAAACATAACTATTAATATCATTACAAATTTTAGAAATTTATGTTCTACACTACTTACAATACAACAACATAATAGAAACAATTTAGTTTTAACCTCTTAGTCGATACTAATTGATGCAATATCTCCGGTTGTAACAAATGATTCATTCTCTGCATAAAGATAAACATATAGAAAGTGCATTATTTAATTATAATTAAATGATATAAAATAACTAATAAAAGAAAATGAATAGAAAGATCAAATACAATAATATATTTTACAACTTTTTCTAAATCATCCCATGCTTCATCTCATCCAAATGTTAAAGAATCGCAATAGGTTGCTTGTTACTATGTAACTAACTTTTAATTTAAATCAACGTCTCAACCATCTTTGCACTTAACGAATCAAGAATCGACCACTAGTAGAGAATGTAGGCTTATCATGGTTTAAAAGAGGGGAAGATTTCATAACTATAAGGTTTAGTTTTATCAATTTCAAA
>CAIGRT010052162.1:0-10157 GCA_903798405.1 Fraxinus platypoda | reverse complement strand
TACAGCCTCCGGTTTTATTTCCCATTCCTCCTTTGCTAAATTCTTCGAGAGAAAGACACAACTAGTTTGTGGCGGTTAACGTAGTGCAGCGGGAACCGACAATCGATTGTATCCTGGGAATCGAACACTGATGAAAACCTCGTGCACTCCGATGGGCGGCGAATTCGATTTAAGGAAACCGTGTAAACACGAGCCTTCGGTTTGATTTGATTCTCCAATATTTACTAACACAGTTCCTATTATTTGTAGGACTATCCATTTCATAATTACGTAGTTATAGCTCCTCTGTATTTTATGGATAAACAGAAAGTTGCCTAACCCTTCCTCTTTGGCAAAATTTAATGATGATTTCACTCCATTTGCGGTGTTCTAAAAATCTCGTATAAGCGGCGTCGCCTAGGCTCAAAACTCGGGCAAAACGCCTCTCTTTGTGCTTTGGTGCTTTTTTTTTCAATTCTTAAACGGCACTCTTTCGTCCTCTCTAGGCGCTCTTTATTAAATTTTTTTTTTTAAAATTTATTTGACTTTAGTTTATTAAATTTTTTTAAAATTTTTTTTTATTTGACTTTAATTTCAAGTTTTTAAAAGACATGTACAAAAGTAAAAAATGACTTTATACAATAAAGAGTTAAATAAGATTTAAGCTACGGTATTATCTAGATTATGTAATTATGATTTTGAAACTCATTATTTTGCTGAAAACTTCGAAAGCATGTATAAAGTTTCTATAAATTTATTAAGTATGACTTGTTTAGTTGAAAATTGAAATTATGAAAAATAGTCTAATTTTTGCATTTCAAAAACTTGAAAATTATATAATTGACTAATTGTAGGAATTATTAAATAAATATAGTATTTTACAATTTTAGATGTTCGGTATATATTATTTTAATTATTAATAATTTTTAGAATAAGAATCTAAGATAATACTAAAAATTAGAAAATGTTTTTTTATGCCTAGGCTTCCTTAAGCGCGTATATATTATTTAATATATTTACTATATTAAATAAATATAGTATTTTACAAGTTTAGATGTTTGGTATATATTATTTTAATTATTAAATGATTTTTAGAATGATTAAGAATTTAAAATAATACTAAAAATAAGAAAATGGTTTTTTACGCTTAGGCTTGCTTAAGCTCGTAAAGCTTGAAGCTTTGCCTCCACGTTTAACCACGTTTTACGCTTTTTAGAACACTATTTATTTGATACCTTCATGCGATGTATTGATTGAATGTGACAACTTGAAAGCCGTGATTCTTTTGCTTAGTGTTTGTTGGGGGGTTTTGGGATTGAGGTCCACATCTTTGTTGAATGTGAAAAACTTGATATAGTATTGATCTTTGTTAGAGCTGTGAGAAAAGCTGCTCCTTTAGATGTGTGTTTTTGTTCAGTTACAAATTTTGTTTTCTACATTCGAAATTTGTTAATATCTCATCATGTTTCTGTTGTCTTTAGAGTTCCTATTTATCTAGCATCTCATTGAAGTTTAATGTGTGCAGCATACAGGGACATTGTGCCATCATTATGTTTGACGTAATGGCGCGGTTGACATACATGAATGTTCCAATGTGGTATCAGGATCTTCGTCGGTATGTCTCTTCATCTATTCTATGATTCCTTCATTTCTCTGTGGATTTCTATCGGAGTTGACATGGTATTTGGATCACTTCTACTGCCAACTGCAGGGTTTGTGAAAACATCCCAGTTGTGCTTTGTGGCAACAAGGTTGATGTGACAAACCGACAGGTGACGGCAAAGCAAATCACGTTCCACCGGAAAAAGAATTTGCAGTACTATGAAATATCGGTTAAAAGTAATTACAACGTTGAAAAGCCTCAACTGTACCTTACCAGGAAACTTATTGGGTAAGTAGAAAAAGCCAGTGACTGGCCTTGGAAACAATTGAAAAACATGGGTGTAGTCACCATTTTCCGAGCTGAGTGTGTTGCACCTTGTTATCATGTTGCAATTTGAATTGCTGAAGGTGAACGTTGTTTGTGGTTTTGTAGGGATCCTAACATGTACTTTGTGGAATCCCCTGCTCTTGCTCCACCACTGCCCGATGACGATGTGTAGTCACCATTTTCCGAGCTGAGTGTATTGCACCTTGTTATCATGTTGCAATTTGAATTGCTGAAGGTGAACGTTGTTTGTGGTTTTGTAGGGATCCTAACTTGTACTTTGTGGAATCCCCTGCTCTTGCTCGTCCACCACTGCCTGACGACGACAATTGGTAGGGGGGGATGTCGGCCTTTGAGTACCCAGAGTTTAGGCTTTAACCATATAGGTGAAGCCTACTAAACTGTTAATGCGTCGTGTCCTGTTAATGAAAGTTTTAAATACGTATGGTTAAACATTAGCTATGTTTTACTCGGGTTAAAAAACATGGATGTCAAAATATCCTGCCCCATCCCGTAATTGGAGTGGGGAAGGGAACATCATCTCTGTATCGAACCCGTCCTAACATGAATATCCACCGCCTTCAACAGTCGAACACCATCATCTTCGGATATGGAACCAAGTTAGTATAAGAAAACTCACTGCCTTAAAACAGTAAAAAACACCATCTTCGGATACGAAGCCAAGTTGGTATAAGAAAACGCAGCATGGACCCGAATGAAACATGCATCCATTTAACTAGAATCCCAAAAGACAGAGATAGATCATAGCATATCAAAGCGTATCTACAACATATCTGATGTTCAGCTATACTTCTTTCTCCAGAAGAAAGACATGTTAGCAAATCCAGGTGAGCCTAGAATATAATTAAACATTTACATGAATTAAAAAATGATACCATGGACTGTACAGCCCAGTAGTTTATGCCAAGAGAGAGACGGCAAGCCCTGGTATCATCTTTAAAGCCTTTGAAAGCAAATGATAAATGTCTGTGTGGCCCTGGAAATGCAGGGAATTGAAGATTGATCGATAAATCTTCAATGGCAGTGTGTGGAGGAAATCAAATTCACATTAATTAGTTAACTAAGACATAATCAATACCAACATTAAATAGTCGTATGCCAGTCAAAGCTCAATATAAATAGTTCAGGCCAAGAACTCCATTACAACACGAGCAGAATCGACTTTGAAATCGAAAATATGTAACTTTTACATACTGATTAGATGTTGGATGCTTTAAAGGCTAATTGCATGAATCTCTCGAACCTGCAAAAGGTATACATAATGCTTTTGCCTCCAGAAGATAGATCTGATGCAGTGAGAAGAAACTAAATATGCCTTTTACAATAGAAATTAAAAAACAACACATAAGGGCTAAGAAATTCAAAATGGGAACGTATACATTCATTTTTTGAATCTTGAAGGAATTATCTACATCAATTGATTGGTAAGGAATTATATAGATTCTCGTAGTTGCACAACGTTAACTCTCTAGAAAAATTACTTATGTAAGACAGAAGTTAAGAGGACAGAAACAGGCCAGCTTTATTACAATATATAAATGAAAAAAATTAAAGTTAAACAACTTTTATCTAGCATGAGTACCAGTTTTAACAGAAATCAGGTACTTTAGCTCCATCAAATGTTCATCATTTGAAATATGAAGCATCCCAACTTAAGGGACCAGATGCATATAATGCTTCCAGAGTGCAGTGATAAGCATGCAACGCTAAGCAATGGATACTAGCATCTACTTCCTCTTTTGGAGGAAGAGGACAATTTTTTACCTCTACTGGGACTCTACATCGCTACAAAGGGTATCTGACACTTGGCGAAATAGTGGTATAAAATGAGTTGGACAATCGTTTGGATTCTGATCATTATCAGAGGTGGACACAGCCTTATTAACTTCCTCGATACCCGTTCCACAGTTGCCATCCCCAGATGACAATCATATTGCACGGTATAAGTATGGCCATTACCAGATAGTATCTTGGCATCACGCCATGAAACCAGAGTATCCCTTTTGTTCACAACCTCCATGGTACTCAAATCTTCTGAACTTCATTATAGGTGATATTGTATGTACACACAGAGAATCTATCATAACCAAGATTAAAAATGTCAATATATATATCAAGATCGAAGCAATAAATCTTCAAGACAGAGATCTGAAATCAAACAACAGTCTATGCATACAAATATCTAACAAAATGATTTTCTTTTCACGTACTATTGAATCACGTCTTATTATAAACTGAACCAAAATTTTGAGAGCTTGTGCTTCCCACAAGCATAAATCTAAATATCCTAGATGCTGCAAGAAAAATAATAAATAAAACTAAGACTTCCATTTATTCTGGTAAATTAATTTAAACGAAGAATTTTGTTATTATCATTCTTTATCATTACGATTTCTGATATAAAATTTACTCCAAAATAAATTATTTTACTGCAGTAATTCATCAATTACATATAATACCAACAGAGAGTTTTTAAAATATTCTAATCAGACAACTTTGATTCTTAAAAATATATATTGATTAATATCTTTGAAACTATGTTTACTCAAACAGATAATCAGCAAAAATGATACATGTGAAAGACTAAGCAAAAACATAAAAGTACCAAGTGTGAATTGTTAGCCAAAATTGTCAAATAAAATTGTACGAGTAGCATGGTTGTTTGAAGATTCATAACATATTTTCGTTCTAGATGGTCCCATTTGAGACGCGCGTGTCCACAGGGAAACGGGGCATACATAATTACATCAAAAAACATGAGATGTAAGTCGTGGGTCACTCTATTCCCTTGGCCAGGAATGAAACAATGAGCCAACCCATGTCAAAAAAAAAAAAAAAAAATACCATAAAAAAAAAAAAAAAATACAATAACGTGAAGGACAACATCTGCATTTGGTGCAAACTATTAACTTTGAGCAAAATTTGAGTTACTTGTAATGAATCACACTCAACAAGACATTTGATGAGCCAAGAAAAGACCCTCAAAGAGAGCAAGAAGCTCTTCTTTGCTTGGGCCACCAGTACCACCCCAATTACCCCTGATCACTGCCCCAACCCATATCCAGTCCATCCCTTGCCTGATTGCTGCATTGGTGTTCAACTTCAGTCCACCCTGCCCGGGAGGTGCCCACATCTTCTTTCTCCCTCAACCCTTACTGCACCTCCCCCTTGCCCCTTCACCCTCCACTCCTTCCCCATACTAGTGGCCACATCCGTTAACATCACTGCCTCCCTTGCCTGTTCCCCAAACACCAGCCGGTCCGTCTTTTCCCAAACCACCCACAACCCAGCAGAGAAATTCCAACTCTTCCAAATTACACCCTTCTGCCATACTGGTAAGAATTTCCCTAGTATCATTCATTGCATAAAACCCTTCAATGATAGACCACCACCAACTTGATTCCAGACAGACCGACCTCCCTGCAGGGCGTAGAAACAAGACATTAGTAGATTATAAACCCCCACATCTGACATCGCACAAAACCTGTCTCCGTGCTAAATTCAAACAGGATCGAAGCAAATCAAAGAAGACCCTGCAAATAAAATATTCAGCTTTGGAGGTACTTCCAATTTCCATAAATTTTTTACCAGTCTTCATCCCCCAAACTACTTCCTTGGCCCCCAAATGATGCACATCACTCATCAGGAGTCTATAACCTGTTCGGACAGCATAAATACAAAAGTTGCAGTAATGCCAAATGAGGTTGTCCACTCTGCGGTGCAGACTGAGAAGAATAAATAAAACAGCCTACATGTCAACTGGAATGAGGAATTCATTTTCTGAACATCCCACCAGCCTCCCTCGTCCATTAGATCACTGACATGTGTCACTTCTGGTCTGCTTGGTTCATAGAGTCGAAAAGAGGCTGGTCGCGGCACCCACACATCCTCAAATATCCATAAATGCTGCCCCTCCCCTATCCTCCATCTAGTCCCTCGTTGGATAAGAGACCACCCCCCACAAAATAATTTTCTATAGAACCTCAACTCAAGTTATAGAGACAACAAATTGCAGACAGTGTTTTTTACAACTTCTTGAGAAGCTCAACTTTAGTTAGCTGAAATGCACTAAAATGGTGTCAAACATGAATTAACATTCTTATCCAACTTTAATTCATATCAATACATTGGTTCTCAAAGACTAACAACATCATCCACAAATTAATCTATTTTCAGAACAATTGAAAGAAAATAAATAAATAAAACAAGACATAAAGTAGATACAGAAAATTATCACGCACAATTTATATTTATCATTAGGCACTGAAATTAGTTGCAACATACTCAAATATCCTTATCTCGAAATGGATCACTGAAAAAAGGATCATATGGGGTGGCAATCAAGTGAAGGTTATTTTTTCTTGATACAGCTATTCCTACGACTTTGGTGATATCTATATCATTAGAGTTGATTCCAATTGCGAAGCTTCCAGTAAAAATGATGAAGAAGTTGAGCTAAAAGAAACTCAATATTTGCAAAACCGAATATCATACCTGGATAAGAAGATATTCAAAGTGATTTCCCAAGAAAATCTCTCTGGTTCAAAACTTTCTGGATTCTCCTAGTAGTTCTGATCTCTTCCAATTACCCAAATGTTGACAATCATATTGGCGTTGAGGGGTACCCGATACCCACAAATCTCACATTCCTCTCGGCATGCTCTTGGAATTATAGAAACAGGAGGGTGTAAACGTAAGGTTTCTTTGATAACCAACTTCATGTATTTTAGCATGTGAATGTCCGTCTCATTAATTTTTTTCTTTCCATTGAACGCTTGCCTTATTTCATTTGTACTTTCGCCATTTCACTTGGGTTTTTCATTAACTCTACCATGGCCCAATTAAGTGTTGATGTTGAAGAATCCATTCCAGCCGAATAAACATGTCCTACAACATCACAATATTTAGTATTCAAAACAAAATGTGGTGAGGGAAAAGGAAGCATGCTTAACTATATGGTTACAAGTTTACAAAAATGACTGCCTTGATATTGTCATTGGTAATTCGAAAGTTGAATTTACCACTTTCCTTTAATCTGAACAACAACAATCAAATCTTACAGCCCAACTCCCCATTTGCTTTGTCTGTTGGTATCAAATTGTTTCTATGCTCATCAATAATGGTGTCAAGAATAACATCAAGTTTACACTTCAACAACTTAAAATTATTCCAACTGATTAAATTGAATTTTTTATTAAGGGAAATAATCAGCTAAATCAAATTGTCCTGCCAAAGCTATAGCTTTCTTTATAAACCTTATTGAATTCTCCCTATCTCTACACACTTTACCAAATGCAGTTCTGCATGTTATAAAACTAGTACACAAGAAAATTTTCTCTACTAAATCAAATGGTGCTTCAAAAGTTGATCGGATCGATTCAACTAGCCACATGCCTAATCCTTCCTGATTGAGGCAAATGATCGAACATTTTTCGGGCTTAACATTTCCAATATAAATTTTCTCCTTTACCTTCAAAAGTAGGGAAAAAAAAAAGAAAAAAAAGGCATATTTACCTTCAGCACAACTGATGAGTGAATAGATGTAAGATCAGGGTTTCTCTCCTTTGGGACAACAGAGAATGATTTGCAAGCCATTATTGCGATGGTGGTTTAGACATGTAAACCTCCAACAGGCAAGCTATTATCTTTCAACTTTCCACTCACAAGAATATCATAAGTTGTGTCATCAGGTACAAGACCTTTATCAAGCATTTCATCATGCACCATAAAAGCCTCTTGCAAATTCCCCTCCTTAAAATATCCAGCAATTAATGTATTGTAAATGAGTACATTAGGGGTCATACTCTTTTTATACATCTCTTCCAAGACCTTGCGTGCATTCTCCACCTGTCCTTTATTACAAAGACCATGTACCAACACAGTGTAGGTAATCACATCAGGCAATATACCTTTGGTACGCATCTCATCATAAAGATCAGAAGCAAGAACTATATTCCCATCCTTTAGTAGCCCATCAATCAATGTGGTATACGTTGCCAAATCACATGGAATTCNCCCATCCTTTAGTAGCCCATCAATCAATGTGGTATACGTTGCCAAATCACATGGAATTCGTTCTTTCCTCATTTTTTTATATAACTCAAGTGCTGCTTCCATATTATTCAGGTTTCTGAATCCGCTAATCATGGTGTTATAAATGATACTGTTGGGAGATAGACCAACTTCCAAGATTTCATAAAAAAGTTCATGGGCAGTTTTCATGTCACCTCTTTTGCAGAATGCATTAATAAGGGCGCTATATGCAGTTATATCCAATTGAATACCTTTGACTCGCATCTCATTTTGCATCTTCAAGGCAAGATCAACGTTGTTGCTTTTGCAAAACCCATCAATCAAAGTGGTGTAAGTGATTACATTGGGGGAAAGTCCACTTTCACACATCTCTCTGTAAACAGCCATTGCAGAATTAATATCACATTCCTTCACAAAACCATCAATAATGTTATTATAAGTCATGCAAATGAGACTTAATCCCATCACCATCAAATTTTTCAGCTTATCTTTTGCATCAGAAGTTCGACCAACTTTGCATAAGCCATTGATAATGGTGTTGAATGTGAAGTCAGTAGGGGCAATCCCTAAGCTTATCATGTGATCAAACATTCCAAGTGCTTGTTCACAATCACCTTTCTTGAAATATCCATCTATCAATATACTATATGTGACGACATTAGCCTTCAAGTTCTTTTCTAGCATCTTGGATAGTAAGTCTAATGCTATATCCATGTTCCCTTTCTTGCAGTTTCCAAGAATCATATTGTTATATGAAACCGTGGTCGGTTGAACACCTCGGTCAATCATCTTATCCCATATATTGCAAGCTTCATCCACTCTAGCCAATTTACAAAACCAGGATATCATAGTATTGTAAGTAAACACATTGGCAATACCAACCTCAACAGCCTCATCAAACTGCTTGGTTGCCTCCTCCGCCTGTTGAGCTTCCAGAAACCCATTAATCAAAGAATTTACAACATATACACTTGACTGGATATCTGCATATTTCATTTGAGTAAATAAATGCTGCGCCTTCTCCATGTTTCTATTCCTACAGCATCCTTCAATAAGGACTGCATAAGTGACCTTGTTGGGAGTCAGTCCATCTTCAATAATCTTATCGAACAATTCTAAAGCACTGTTTAAATCTCCCAGCTGACAGTACCCTTTCATCAAGCTTGTAGCAACAACCAAATTGATCAAATATCCACTAGTTATCATCTCATCCTTAAGCCTTAATGCCTCAGTTAAATTCCTCTGCTTCACACAAGTAGTAATCACACTTGTAAATGTACCCTCAGAAGGAACCCAATCCATCTTCTTCATCTCACTCAACAAATCACATGCAACAATTGCATCCAGTTTCATACAAGCAACTCGAACAGCAGTAGTATAAATAGCCACATCAAGCTTCATTCCACTGCCCTTGGCCTCCACAAAAAGCTTCTCAGCCTCCTCCACTTTACCCTCCCTTAAACACGCACCCATCATCACATTTACAGTTGCACAATCATAACTGAATTTATTTAAAATCACATCATTAAACAAATTAAAAGCCTCATCATTCATATCTCTTTTAACCAAAGTACTCAAAAAAATATTCATTACCAACGTCCATGGTGCTATACCACAAGAAACCATTGCTTTAAAACAATCAACAGCATCCGCACATCTCCGTGCTCTAACATATCCATTCAACAAGTAATTAAAAAACCCCGCATCTAACTGAAAACCAAATCTTTCTGCACAATCAATAAAGTGATCAACGAGAACAACAGCCGAGGGAACTGAATTACTAGACGCATAATTGTTAAGCAAATTCCTAACTACACCGTTATGGTTCCCAGAACTTACCAGAATGTGCAGCAAGAGACAGAAAGGACCCACACTTGCACGTGCAAAACCCCTCTGTTTCTCTACCCATTTGAAGTACTCCAAAGCTGAAAATGGGTCATTCCTATGAGATAAAAGAGTTTCAATGACATGGGTTTGGGTTAAAACTGGGTTTTCTGAAATAGGAATTTGAAAAGTTTTGATCTTGCTAGAATTTTCGGACTCTGAGGTTCGCTTGGTGTCAATACCAGAAGGATTGGGACCGGGCACATATATAATTTCTGGGATGGTAGAGGAAGATGATATACTATTGTGAGGAATGAGAGAAAAAAGAATTCGAGGAGAGATTGATGAAGGTGAAGATGAAGAAGAAGAAGAA
>CAIGRT010052113.1:0-10623 GCA_903798405.1 Fraxinus platypoda | reverse complement strand
GTGTTGGGAATAAATCTCACATTGCTTGTGGACAATATCTTGGGCCTGCTTATAAGCAAAGTGGCAAACATCTCTTACTGAATCGGTTTTGTGAGATGAGTTAGGTCCATAAATTTCTACTGTTAGTCGCACTGGAAGGTCCATAAAGGCATTGGTAGGGTTTTGATTTAGTATTTTATGTTAATAATGCTTTAGCTTGTCTACATTTGCTAGATTTTCCACTAGTTAGTAGTAACATTCGTGAAAATGACCTTTTTTTATTTTTATTTTTTAAAAAAATTAACTACGAGTCAAATTTTTTTTAGTAATACTTTTTAACATATATTCAAATAATACTTTAGCTGGTCTATATTTGCTAGATATGAAAGTGACATTTTTCATGATGGGTTCAAGGATTTTATTATTTTTCACATTAATCAGGTTGCATTGGACCTTTTCTCATCATCATTAATGGAAGTATTTTTAGAGAAAATTATCCTAAACCTTAGATTTTAAGTACTAATTTAAAAAAATAGGCATTTCTATTTTTCTTCTAATAATCAAGTATAATTATTATTTAAAAAATTTATATATCATTTTTCTCTCTTCTCTCACTCTATTATTACTCTCTCTATTCGTTCAATACAATAGATCCGACAACAACATCAGATGCTGAGGGCGTCGGTGAAGTCAAAAGCACCAGTAGTACCAATTGCTGTTAAAACTTTATGAAACTTTAAACTTTAAAACCTAAGTACTTTATTGCCAAGATCAAAACGGCATTATTTGAGTATTGATTTATTATTTTTATTGTAATAAAGTTCAAAACAACCATTCAACTCATTCTATTCAAGATTAATGCTTTTAAACGAATCAATATCTTATATTACCACATTTAATCAAAAGGTTTGGACTCCTTTCATTAATAAAAACAAACTATTAAAATGAAACCCTTCGTGAATTTCTATACTAATTTTTAAGATCTTCGAGATTAATTCAAAATCTTTTGATAAATTTTGATCGTAACTATTCGATACACGTGATAATTTGTTAACTAAAGAAATTTCTTATTGGAATGTTAGTCGCACTGGAAGGTCCATAAAGGCATTGGTAGGGTTTTGATTTAGTATTTTATGTTAATAATGCTTTAGCTTGTCTACATTTGCTAGATTTTCCACTAGTTAGTAGTAACATTCGTGAAAATGACCTTTTTTTATTTTTATTTTTTAAAAAAATTAACTACGAGTCAAATTTTTTTTAGTAATACTTTTTAACATATATTCAAATAATACTTTAGCTGGTCTATATTTGCTAGATATGAAAGTGACATTTTTCATGATGGGTTCAAGGATTTTATTATTTTTCACATTAATCAGGTTGCATTGGACCTTTTCTCATCATCATTAATGGAAGTATTTTTAGAGAAAATTATCCTAAACCTTAGATTTTAAGTACTAATTTAAAAAAATAGGCATTTCTATTTTTCTTCTAATAATCAAGTATAATTATTATTTAAAAAATTTATATATCATTTTTCTCTCTTCTCTCACTCTATTATTACTCTCTCTATTCGTTCAATACAATAGATCCGACAACAACATCAGATGCTGAGGGCGTCGGTGAAGTCAAAAGCACCAGTAGTACCAATTGCTGTTAAAACTTTATGAAACTTTAAACTTTAAAACCTAAGTACTTTATTGCCAAGATCAAAACGGCATTATTTGAGTATTGATTTATTATTTTTATTGTAATAAAGTTCAAAACAACCATTCAACTCATTCTATTCAAGATTAATGCTTTTAAACGAATCAATATCTTATATTACCACATTTAATCAAAAGGTTTGGACTCCTTTCATTAATAAAAACAAACTATTAAAATGAAACCCTTCGTGAATTTCTATACTAATTTTTAAGATCTTCGAGATTAATTCAAAATCTTTTGATAAATTTTGATCGTAACTATTCGATACACGTGATAATTTGTTAACTAAAGAAATTTCTTATTGGAATGTTAGTCGCACTGGAAGGTCCATAAAGGCATTGGTAGGGTTTTGATTTAGTATTTTATGTTAATAATGCTTTAGCTTGTCTACATTTGCTAGATTTTCCACTAGTTAGTAGTAACATTCGTGAAAATGACCTTTTTTTATTTTTACTTTTTTAAAAAATTAACTACGAGTCAATTTTTTTTAGCAATACTTTTTAACATATATTCAAATAATACTTTAGCTGGTCTATATTTGCTAGATATGAAAGTGACATTTTTCATGATGGGTTCAAGGATTTTATTATTTTCACATTAATCAGGTTGCATTGGACCTTTTCTCATCATCATTAATGGAAATTTTTTTATAGAAAATTATCCTAAACCTTAGATTTTAAGTGCTAATTTAAAAAAATAGGCATTTCTATTTTTCTTCTAATAATCAAGTATAATTATTATTTAAAAAATTTATATATCATTTATCTCACTTCTCTCACTCTATTATTACTCTCTCTATTCGTTTTGTACAATAGATCCGACAACAGCATCAGCTGCTGAGGGCGTCGGTGATGTCAAAAGCACCAGTAGTACCAATTGCTGTTAAAACTTTATGAAACTTTAAACTTTAAAATTTGAAAACCTAAAGTATTTTATTGCCAAGGTCCTCCATGTCAAATCATCAAGAAAATGAATAACGCGAGACATACCTTAATTATTTGGGAATGATTCTTTAATATTGAATTTTGATTCCGGATCTTGAATCTTGATTATTGGCTCTTTTGGTTCTTCAGTTCTTGACCTTGATTTTGCCTTCTTGTTTTATAATCTTGATTGTCATGTTCTTCAATTTAATTGCTCCAATCATTTTTCTTGATTCTTGATTATAATTTTTTGATTCTTGATTCTTGATTGTGGATTTTGGATATTCTTCTTCAATATGATTTCTCCTGTATTCTTATGTTGATGAGAAGACACAAAGAATGAGATTTTGGCTTAATTTTAAGATAGCTTTGTACACAATTAAGTATATATGTAGGCCCACAATGACAAATTAATAAATCTAACAATTACTCACTCGCATCTTGAAAGTAGCTCTACCTTAAGCTTTGGCGACTTCGATGGTGGTGTTAAACGTCCTGAACCAGACGTGTAAGCCATGCCAATTTAGGTCTCCAATCTCCGTTGTGTACCTCATTCTCAATCATTGCTCACTCTATAATGATTCTTTTCCTCCTTACTCGAGTTCTCCTTCACAATGCCAACGATTTCGATTTGTCGGTGAAAGTGGGGGTGTCTTACCATAGCCTCTAAGGTATAATTTCGTGGGTCACAAATCATTAAGTCGCTAAGGTATCGGCTCCAATTGTTGAGGTCAAAGCCACAAATCATACAAAATCTAAGGTACTGGCTCCGGTTTCGACTACAAAGCGTAATCTAATTTCGGTGAACCCCACTGCAAGACTGTATCTAATTTCAGATAGGCTTTTCTAGTTTTCGAATTTTCGAGATGGCTCAGATATTCTTAGCAATTTATAGGATGTGCTGGTGGTTGTGGGGTTGGTGGTGGTGGTGATTTTAGTTTTGGATTTGATGTAGATGTAGTGATGGATATGGTGGCAACGACTTGAATAATACTATGGCAACGGGCTATAAGCAGTGCTGGTAGTTATGGAGTTAGTGGATTGGATGAGGCATTGGTGGTGACGGTAGTGGTGCATTGTAGTAGGTAGTGGTAATGCGTTGTAGGTGGTAGTTGGGTGGGTTGTAGATCTGAAGCAGCGGCGGTGGCAATTTGGATGGTGCCGATAGTAGTGAAGTGGAGGTGTGGTGGGATATGGTAAAGTGGGGAAGATGAAGAGTAATTTGTAACAAATTAATTGGGTAATTGTGACCAGTTAATTTAAAAATTTATGACTGAATGAATATTTAAAGCCTATAAAAATGTGTAATTTGTGACTAAAGATCTGTCTGGGCTTGCTAAAAAACTAATTACAATTAGAAATTGGACCGTTTATGTTTCAATAACATTTTTTTATTCATTACAAATATCTACTTTTCAGACAAGAGGCAGATCACATTATAGCCTTTATCAAGCAAAATTTTCATATTTGCCCTTAACAAAGATCCTCAATTACCCATTTTACACCCCACCTACCAAAGCCCTACTATCAACAAGCAAGAAACCAATCTCCTCCAAATACGACCAAGCTTCCAGCACCAAGATTTTTAGCACCGTCGACCCATAATACGTGACCGGACGCACTTGATCAAGCTTCCTGAAGGTGGCAATATTGAAGTAACCATAGCTAGAAAAGATATTGAAAAGGCCAACGTCGATCGTCGTCTTCACACTAATATGTACGCCGTCTGAAATACAAAACTTCACTTGTCATTCATCACTCGTCCGCAAGTATGGATCCGTTTTTCTCTTTTGTAGGTGTAAAACATGTTATATAGTATATACGTAAAATTTATTTATGTGTATATACACCCAATGAACCCCTCTCCACTGCGTGAGTTCCCTAACTGCCTAATCCTTTTCTTCCTCCCCCAAACTTTCTCTCTCTTCCTCTCTCAAACACAGACACGCAGAAGAGAGTTACACATCATTCTTATAAATCATAGTTTGTTGATAAATGTAAAAAATGTGTATGAAAGCAATCTTCTTTGATTAAGATATATATGAAAGCAATTTAAAAATTGATTATTTAAATATTATCCGTAATTATTGAAAAATGGATTTTTTTTTTTTTTGGTTCTTTTGTGGCTTATTCATTGATAATAGGTGGAACTCATTTGAGAACAATATTTTCGTTACCACATGCGAGACATTCATCACAGAAGGACACCGGAACGGGAAGTGCTTCACGAAACATGTCTGGGAAACAGTGATTCACTTGTTCAACTTGAACTCCGGCCACAATTGGAACAAGCGGTAACTTAAAAATCGTTGGGATACTCTTCGTCTGAAACACAAGAGACTGTTGAATACAACCCGACAACAGGCAGAATTGTCTCTTCTGAAGAGTGGTGGGTTCAAAGATCAAGGTACAATCATTTCTATTTTCGACGAAATTTCACGTTAACTGCCCATGGTTTTGTTTCAATCGACTGTCTATGTTCGGGTTTACGTTGCCATTATTACATGTTTTGCTGTACTTGTATGATTTACTGGATTCGCCTAATTGTCTTGGTTCTGGAATATGGTTGAGAATTATCAAAACATTTCCTGCAACTCCTCGTTGAGTACGACTATTTCTTTTTGAAATTTTTTGGTGTTTTCTGAAGAATTATTCAAGGTCCTTTGATTAATTGAAATGATGATCTACTATTATCTAGTTCTAGAAATTGGGTTTTTGTTGTGATTTGTAGCTATATGCACGTGATCTTCAATATTGGTTAAAAGATTAATTAAATTGATATTAGATGTGGGTAGTTAATGGATAAACCAACACTCCAGTTTTGTATTTGTTATTATGTAACTGGGGATCAGGGAACTCACTGAAATTATTCGGGACACCGATAATTTTGTACATTAATGCTATCTACTTCTGTCCAATCTACCATATAAAAATGCCACAAATGTTTTAGCTTCATATTCTTGCAATATGCCTATGCAACCTATGAGATTACAACTTCCAAATTGGTTTAATTGCAGAGAAATTCCAATTCACTTTATGAAGATGCAATGGGTTTGATTTTGTCATTCATTTTAATTGAATAAAAAAAACACAATCTGTATAACATTGTGACTAATGTTTTCTACCGTCTGTCACAGGAGAACAAAGATTACAAAGACTTCAAAGACAGATTGCAGAGAGGTCTACGATTATAAAGCTTTGTTCCGGAACACGTTTGATAGCGAGAAGTAAGCAATCACACCAATAAAGTTGTGTAGAACTGGTTTTACAATGTTCGAAGATAGCGAATACGAATACCACCATGACGAGGTATCAGTCGATGACGAGAGTATGGCTCAAATGATGAGGCCGATAAAACTGGGATGGCTGGTGCGAACATGGATCTTTTCGACCCGCGAAGTGGCGATAAACGTAAAACGATGAGTAAGAAGAAAAAAGAAAAGAAGAAGAAAATATAAGCAAGAGAACTTTCCTACTCTCTTGATCACACGACCACGGCAAGTGAAAAGGTCGCGTCGAAAATTGATAATTTCGTTGGCCATATTGTCCCAGACGCGAAGTCATGCTTAAATGAGTTGTTGGGAACGGGCAGACTGAAAAAGAATACTAATATGTATTACGGACGTGCATGTTCCTATCCCTGAAGCGTAATCAAGAGATGCTGGACGACATAGTTGAAAATTTTGAGTGGGTCGAGTGGAAATGGCAGGAGTACAGAAAATCAAAACCACAGTGAGTGTAGAGTGTGAAAGAAAAACAATTTTCCATGAAATGGGTTTGATGTGAAAACATTTGTCATTATTATTATCAGTTCTTGTACGTATGTGTGGTGTACTTATGCATGCTATGTCACGTCATTGCAGAAGAGTTAGATTCACATAGATTTTTTACATGCATAACTAAAGCAGAAAAGAACTAAGAGTTTTCATTATCTTTTCAATCAAGTACTGCAGAAAACATTATTGCTTTCCCATCACAAGCATATTTCACTTTATTTTTTCTTGTTGGTTCTGTAATACACTTAAATGCACCAATCATTTCATTTGACACGGTTTATTATGGTCCAAATTCTATAAAAGGCAACATAATTCTACAAATGTATATATATTCGCAAGCATTGGCTGCTAAACTTACATTTCTTCTTTCAAATATATTGATATCTGACACCTGTGTAGATTGTGATAGGGAGTAGTGTGATGGCAAATTTCGATTTCAACTGTGTTTTGATTCCTGATTTCGAATTTGAGGACGAAGTTGGGAAGGATGCATTTCTGGAAGAGATACAAAAGGATATTATCGAGTTGCTTCAATACTATTGGATTATCGAACTTGCTGTATGCAACTACTATCTCGAACAAAGACGTCGTATTCGTAGATTTCCGTTCGCGAGAACGGTCATATGTTCATGTTAGACGATATGAAATGTAGTCCTTAGCAGTGCTATGCAAAATTTCGAATGTATCCATCAATGCTATGAACGTTCACACATATTCTTCGCGATGAGTATAGGCTGCGCACTGGGCAACACATAGACATATATGAACAAGTGGGCATGTTCCTTTGCATTTTAGCACATGGAAAAGGATGTTAAATCATTCATTGGAAACTATAGGACACTACTTCAAAATTGTGCTTTAACCTATTGTTGAATTCTCTACTCGTCTAATTCGACCAGATCCCAACTACAATCACCGTGTCGAGCATCACATACCAAATCCAAACAAGCATCCATTGTTTGAGAATTGCATAGGTACAGTTGATGGCATGCACATGAGAGTCGTCATCCCATGGAGTGAACTAGTGAAATTTATTGGACGCAAAGGAATTCCTACGCAAAATATACTGGCGGCAAGTGATTTTAATTTGTGTTTTACATTTGTGTTGGCATGTACAATGGCGAATACACATGAAGCCCGCATCTTGGCTCGTGCTATACACAATTTTATGAAAGAGAGACACGACATAGGCGCAACTTCCGAAATGCGCTTGACAAGTTTAATTTCAGGCACTAGTTTTGCAGAAACTTAATTGAACGTGCATTCGGAGTATGGAAAAGTCGGTGGAAAATACTCGATCATATGTCGAGTTATAATTTCAGAGTGTAGATTGTTGTCGTAATAGCAACTATGGGTATTCATAACTTCCTTCGACGGGACAGCGTGGTCGACGAAGTGTTTACGAGAGTGGAGACAAATCCCGATGCTGCAGAGGTAGAGCTTTCTGATGAACATGACGAAATCGCAGTTGAAATAAACGCACCAGAAATGCCACGAAATGAGTGGGATCGTTTTCATAATTATTTGGCACAACAGCAATGATAATGCGTGCTTATTTAAACGTTCCAAAATTACAATTATATCGTTGACGACATTACAATATCATTGTTTACACTGTTTGTCATATTCAGAAAATTGGAAAAAAAAGTTGGGAGACTTGATTTAATGCTTTAACGGCGTATTTGTGTGTGCATTGTCTCAATTACTACGTATGTGGTGGTGGCCCCACCATGAATGCACATCATTATCTCCAAGTAATGTCAAATGAGTCAACTTGTAATTGCTGTAGAATAGTCAAAACCATTCTTACAAAATAAACGTACACGTTAGCGGAAATGGGGGTAAAATGGACAATATTTTATATTCAAAAGCATGAAAGTGGACCAATTTTCAATGGTGAGCCATGATGATTTGAAATAAAAATCAATTCTCAAAAGCTAACAGTCGTGCCCAAACAGCACCTAAATTTGTAATTGTGACTTTGTAACTATAACGTGTAATTTATGGCTAGTACGTAATTGTAATCATAAATTTTATGTTATTTTAACATTAACCTATTTAATTAATAAGCCGTTCACAAAAAAATTATCATGTGGTCACGACCACCTGATTTTTGAAAGAATTTTACAAGTTTCTTAAATTTGAAAATGTATCTTGTAACTATAGTAATTATGTATTTTTTCCAATTTTTTATTCCTTCTCAGAAAGGAAAAGAATATAAAATTTTTCAACACTATTAAAATTCAAAAATTATGTTTAACAATTTAATTAAAATTGAATAATTAGTCTAATGGTTTCTGAATTTTTGAGTAATTATATCAATATTCACTAAGTTATTTTTTTATATGGTAATAGTCATTCAAGTTTGTTAAGCTATACAACTGGTCACTCGATAGAAATCATTACAGTTAAATCCACCCGATACCATTAAGAGCCAACATGTCAACAAACAAGGTTATTCATTATGCCAAGTTAGCTAAATTAATTGTTAAAAACACACGAGTTCACCATACAATTTAATCCTCAAAACCAGAACAAATTTGAGGAAGATGTTATAAACTAGAGAGAAATAAAGAAGTCAATAGACTTGTGTTTCGTTGGGACAAAAATACCAAACAAATAAGAGTACAAAAATATTTAGAATAAGAAAATGGCATCTCAATAAAATATTGTCAAGCAAATCAAATGGGGCAAAATTTGAGCGAATGTGCACCGAGTAATCCATATCTTGTATGTCAATATTTTCAATATTACAATTCCGATAAAGTATATTCCATGTTGTCTTGTTATAGTCCCAATATAAATCATCTTCATATAAGATACTATCTTATCTTTGTTTGAATTTAGTCATCATGATTCTTTGTTGAAAAATAAATTTTGTTACTGCTAAGTTCGGGAGTCTCATATACAATTTATAACATACAAGAGTAAAAATTAGAAAATTATATTGAGGTAAAATGTCTTTTAGGCTATGAACATTCATTACAAAAAAAAATATGCCTTATTAAAATCTTAGTAGGAAAAACTTTATGAGAAAAATCCTAGTGAATGAAAAATAATACATTATTCCTTTAAATATGCTATAAAAGTTATCTCACTAAAAATATTGTCAAAAAAATCTAGTGGGAGAAAATATTGGTAAAAGGAAAATAGTACAACACGAATTTACATCCCTCACGATAATATCACTTAAATTATATATTTCAAACTTATTAAATCCTTTAAGGATGGTATTAATAGTCATTCCAAATGAGTTTACTATTACCACATCTACTATATGCATATTAATTATCATGCACTGTCAAAATAATAAAATATAAACTTGTGATTTCATCTACTACATGATAATTTATTTTAAAAGTCGTGCATTACATATTGAGATTTTTATTTTTCTCAATTGTTGTAGGTGTTTATACTACAAGTCAAGAAAAATCAAAATTTTCTAGTAAGTTCAATTTTCTTATTATTCTTAGCATCTGTTTGGTGGCCATTTTTTTGAAAAAAAAAAATATTGTTTTGAATAATTAATTTTTGAAGAATGTGTTGTTAAAAATGGGAAAAAAATTTGGTTTACGTGTAGAATATTTTATTGTGTGAGTATATGGTTGAAAATGAGAATGTAAAAAAAAGAAAGTTTTAAAAGAATGAAAGACAAACATAGGCTGAATATGAAGCACTATAACAATATTATCAACAACTTTTTCTTTTCAACTCTATTGCTTTCCTCATAATTACATAAACAATATGCCTACTCAATGAAACCACTTACTTTAGTATATTTTCTTTTTGATGATTTTTGTATTAGAATCGAATATCATCATGTTTCAAACGTGTCATAGATTTGTCAAATTTAATATTAAGAAATTGTCCACCCTGAACGACAATTCGAGTTGGAGCACTTAAAGCTGGTATGCGAGATTATTAATCTCTTTGATCACTAAATGCATTTGAATTAGTTATCTTTCAAACTTTTCATTCAAATTATCTTGTGCTATATAATGATACATTATATATATTATTTAAAGCTTTTTAATTCCTCTCCTAGTGCTGAAAAAACTATGTAATCAAATTACAGTCAACAAAGTACGTTTTAAAATATCACCCATTGTGGTTTAAGATTTTCTAAAATGATTCAAACTAAACAGGTATTCTCAGCCTTTTTTAATCTTAGGGATGGCAATTCGAACGGTTAAAACCGAAAACCGCTGTTAACCGAACCGAATGGGGTGAAAAAATCGAAC
>CAIGRT010052111.1:0-14594 GCA_903798405.1 Fraxinus platypoda | reverse complement strand
CAAAAAAATGGCGGAGAATGTCAAGGACCGCAGCTTTAACTAGCCCCTTAACCCAATTGCAGCCACAGTTTGCCCAACTTTGACCGCACATTGTAAATATTTTATTTCAATTGTAAAATAGCTATGATATTAGTAAACATTTAGTATGATTCCTCGGCATTTAAATGTGTACTCCTATCACTTAGGTTTTTGTTCGGAATGCTATTATAGGGTGTATTAGTCTTTCAAACAATCTTTCAAGTTTTCTAGTGTTTGCCCCCTGCACCAGCCATTGTAATTTTCTGCTTTCATCAATTTTAATTTCAAGCAATTAATAATCAATTTAC
Source organism: Fraxinus platypoda (assembly GCA_903798405.1). Taxonomy (NCBI): domain Eukaryota; kingdom Viridiplantae; phylum Streptophyta; class Magnoliopsida; order Lamiales; family Oleaceae; genus Fraxinus; species Fraxinus platypoda. The sequence goes on along the minus strand of CAIGRT010052111.1, from coordinate 14,268 downwards.
ATTCAATGCATTTCAATTTCATGTTGCAAGCTTTCTACAAATTGTAATCAAATTTTTTTTCGTCTTGAAATGATTGAGAGAAGGTGGAAGGTAGTCTAGCGGAGCAGACTACTGCCGCAGGGTGTCCCTTTTCTGTACCAAGAAGAAATGTACCTCGTGAAACGAAGTGATGAGTGTGGACAAATCTGTAAAGAGTTATTATAGAAGTGAAGTCCTGGTTGAAGGACGGATTGATGAGTGCTGGCAACTCTGTGAAGAGTTGTTGCAGAAGCGAAGTCCTGGCTGAAGGATGGAGTGATGAGTACTAGCAACTCTGTGAAGAGTTGTTACAGAAGTGAAATCCTGGCTGAAGGACGAAGTGATAAGTGTTGGAAACTCTGTGAAGAGTTGTCGCAGAAGCGAAGTCGTAGCTGATTAGACAACCTAGGGCTATGTGCTAATGAATTGAAAGCTTTCGCATCTTTCCAATGCAATTTTTTGTAGGTGTCGCTTACTTCCAATACACGCCTCCCAGGCAATAAATGGTAATCATGGTGACGGCTGGGAGAGCTCAAGGCGATGCCTGAAGTACACCGCTTCATGAGGGCCATTGGCTTACGTGACTTTTGCTTTCAACGATTATGATTAACCGTAGATTTGGATGGTCAAGATGTGATCAGCAATGATCTAACGGTTGGGGTGAACTTGGGAAACCTATATAAGGCCCAAACCTTTCACTTTACAACTTTACTTTACGAAATCTCTCTGAAACTCCTTGCATTCTGATTTCTCTCTTTTTCCGACGAGTGAGACCCTGAAACTCCGGTGACTTCCTTTCTTTCAAACTATAATCTCTAGGTAAACTATTCCTTCTTTATTTGATTCATTTTGCTTTAAAATTTGATTGAATGGCTTCTAAGAGATTGGGAAACACTTCTACAAGTGGGGAGAGGTGAAGTGTTGAGAGTTCGGCTATGAGAAATCCAATAGTCGTCTCTTTAGACGAAATAGGAAAATCGATCAAGTCGGGGGAAAACATTTGGAGACTACATGCTTCTCATGTGGACACTTCTATCAAATGGGAGGCTTCTAGCTATCCTTTCAATATCACCTCAGAATCCTTAGCCAAGTGTAGATGGGTTTTTAGGACCTGATAATACCCGACCCTAACGAAAGGGCATATTATCCTAGGCCGGGTTGTGTGGCCATAAGTGAGAACCTGTTGAGTTAGACTCCATTTTCACCCATTCTTTAAGTTAGTTCTCCGCTCCTATGGGTGGCTCCGACCCAACTCTACCCAAACTTTGGGGTCAGATGGACTCAATGGGGATCTCACTCCCCATTCATGGCGGATATGCCCTCTTCGGTGAAGGAGTGGCGAAAATCCTAGTTCTGGGTTTCTAGGAGATGGGACACCATGGAGAATGACCCCATGGCTTCTCTTACCGTCCCCACTTCTTACTCCACAGCCAGCAAGTCATCTTACCTTGCTGATTCTACTTGGAATGATTTCTTATTGCTTAATATTTTCGTTGTTTGTAGGCTCTTTATCGAGGTTTGAGATCTCCGAAGAACAGTGGGACATCATCAGTCACATCTACCAACAGCCCTTTAAGGATCGGAGCTACGGCGAGCTGATTGACAAGAACACCAGCTTCACTCTACATGGGTTAATGGCAACTCAAGGTGAGCTTTATTTTTTAGTTCGGTTAGGATGTAATCAACTGCAAACTTATCTGAATATACTTAACATTTCCTTCTCTTGCAGACAATTTTTTGAAGAAGAAACCATTGAGGCCCGATTTCGCTACAATCTGTTGAAGTGTGGCTGCGGTGAGGGAATTGAAAACTACCTCGGCTACTTACAAGAAGCAGGCTGAGAGGCTGAACTTTTTAAATAAGAGCCAATAGCCTCCTGAAGAGGACGAAGTGGAGAAAAGCGCCTCCCTTGTCAAAAGGAAAAGATCCAGCCTATTAGGGGCTTCCTCTTCTACGGCCACAGTGGTCAGACCTCTACCCCCCTCAATTCCAATCGGGATAACTATCGCAGTCCCTTTTGAAGTTCGAAAGCCTGCAATGCCCATCACTGCTATCCCAGCTGGAGAGCCAGCTCGGAAGAGGCTGAAAAAGTCTGTCACCCACCACCTCGCAGCAAAGTAACTGATTTTTTGGGGAACAAGGAGGATGACCTCTTTGAGGTAGTATTGGAAATGCTGCTTCTAGAGATCGCTTTTACCGTCCGTGTTCATAACAAGTATTGGACCGGGGACTGGCAAGATCACATCGCCTCCTGCGAGGTGGATGACCTCCTAGCCAACAACGCATGCGTGGCTCGAGCACTAAGTATTGGTGTGGCAGTAGAGGATTTAGTATGGGGCCTCCATAAAAGGAATGAAGAATTGGAGCAGAGGGTTGGAGCCTCGAAAAAGTAGGAGGAAGGGGTGAGGAAGGCCAAGAAAGAAGTCGAGGAGGCTGAGGTGAAGAGGACCGAGGAGGTGAAGCTGGACTCTATAGAGATACAAATAAATCAACTGAAATATGAACTTCATGAGTCGGTTTCCCAAGTGGTTGCACTTACTAAGGGAATTGATCAGTCCAATGAACACTAAAGGATTGCTTCAGAGGCGTTGGAGGGGGCCAACAAGGAAAAAGTCGAACTCGGGATGCTTACCGATGCTCAAAAAGAGGAGATTGAATCTCCTAAGGCTGAAGTGAAGACAGTAGGTGAAGTGGCGGTTCAGAACTACATTGACAACTTCAACCAAACGAAGGAATACGATGACTTTGCCAACTACTGGGCTTCATGGAGTGCCCAACAAATGATATCTTGCTTGATAGAGGTGCATCCAAAGCTGGACATTACATTTTTGGAAGAAGAGTTCGACGATCCTACCGGGGGCCGGCCTAATATCGAGGCTGAGTAGGAGGCCCCTCAAGAGGAGGTGGGAGCTGGGGCCATTATAAATGTAGATCCGTAGTTTTTCTTTTTCTTCTTTCTTGTAATGGCTCTGGCCTTGATTTGTTTTGTAATGAAATTATTTCTTCAACTGTTGTTCCAAGTGTTGTAGCTTTACTTAAAACACGCTAACCAGATAAGAACTTAAGCAAATGGAATAAGTAAATAGAATGTCAAGTGTAAACACTTCGCCTAATCATAACCACTTAAGCAAATGGATAAAGCAAATGGAATCCAAATGTAGACACCCCGCCTAAGCATAACCACTTAAGCAAATGAATGAAGCAAATGGAATGCAAGTGTAGATACTTCGCCTAATCACTTCAACTAGTAAGTAGAATAAGTGTAAACACTTCGCCAAAATGAATGAATCAAATGGAAAGTGCAAACACTTTGCTGAATCGCTTCACCAGAGGAGACACCCGTACCTCTACTAACGAAGTGGACTTCCTTTGTGAATGCGACCCCATGGGGGCGTCACGCACCTTGGCTAAGGGCATTTTCAGACTTGGAAAGTATCATCTCCGAAGGATTGATGAGGCAACCCCAGTGGGGGTGTCATGCATCTCTTCTATCGAAGTGGACATCCTTGGTTGAGGTNCATTTTCAGACTTGGAAAGTATCATCTCCGAAGGATTGATGAGGCAACCCCAGTGGGGGTGTCATGCATCTCTTCTATCGAAGTGGACATCCTTGGTTGAGGTGACCCCGTGGGGGTGTCATACACCTTAGCAAGGGCATTTTTTGGTATGGAAATCTCCAAAGGATTGATGAGGCAATCCCAGTGGGGGTGTCACGCACCTCTCCTATTGAAGTGGACATCCTTGGTTGAGGTGACCCCGTGGGGGCATTACGCACCTCGACAAGGGCATTTTTCGATGTAGAAAGTATCATCTCCGAAGGATTGCTGAGGTGAACCTAGTAGGGGGCTATAGAAGTGGACATCCTTTGTTGAGGTGATCCCATAGGGGTGTCTCGCACCTCGATAAGGGCATGGTTCGTAGGAATAATGAAGAAGTGAAAACTAATTCATTCCATCGATAAAAATATTTACATGACTGAAGTTAGCTTTCACAAATACCCTACTGATAATACTTCCTCAGATGTTCGATGTTCCAGGGATGAGGTATCACTTTGCCTTCCAAATTTTCAATCTTGTATGTGCCAAGTCGCACTTCTTCAGTAACACAATATGGGCCCTTCCAGTTTGGCCCCAGTGTTCCTATTCTCAATTCTTCTGATGATGAAAACACTTTTCAGAGTACTAGATTGCTAATCTTAAAGGCCATTTTCTTCACCTTGGCATTGTAGTAGCGCATCATCTTGCATTGGTAAGAGGCGAGTCTAACTTGAGAATCATCTCTCTTTTTTTAGGATTTCAAGCTCAACCCTTCTCAGTTCATCGTTTGTTATTTCGTTAAAGTGGATGCGATGATGCGAAGGCACTCCAACTTCTACTGGGCTCATGGCTTCAGCCCCATAAGTTATGGAGAATGGAGTCTCCCCGATTGTAGTCCTGCAAGTTGTGCGTATGGCCTAAAGAACCTGGGGGAGTTCATGAACCCATGCCCCATTTGAAGCATCCAAATTTCTTTTCAGGGTGAGTTTGATAGTCTTGTTGACCGTTTCGACCTGACCATTAGCTTGAGGGTGATGAGGCATTGAGAAATGCTTTTTAATTTTGAGCTCATTGCACAAGTCCCTGATCTTATTGTTATCAAATTACTTCCCATTATCTGAAACCACAGAGTGAGGTATACCGAACCTGCATATGATGGTCTTCTAGAGGAATATGGAAGTGTTCACTTCGGTAATCTTGGCCAACGGCTCGCTTCGACCCATTTTGTAAAGTAATCAATTGCAACAATAGTGAAGCAGGTATTCTCCCTCCCTTTTGGCAATGGACCAATAAAATCAACTCTCCAATTGGTAAATAGCCAAGGGCTTGATACAACTGTGAGTTTTTGTGAGGGCTACCTATGCACGTTGGAGAAACGCTGTTATTTGTCACACTTGCGTACGAATTGTATCGAGTCCCTTTTCAGGGTAGGCAAATAGTATCCTTGTCTGTGTACCTTGTGTGCTAATGCTAGCCCTCCAGAATGATTGTCACAAACCCCCTCATGGATCTCCCTTATGATGTAATTCACCTATTCACCTCCTGTGCACCTAAGGAGAGAGGATGATAAACCTCATTTGTATAGCACATCATCCTACAGGATGAAGTGAGTAGCCCTTCTTTGAAGTCGACGAGCTCCGGCTTCATTATTTGACATGATTTGTTCTTTGAGAAAAACAATAATTGGTTGCATCCACAAAGGGGTGCCTTTTATCCACATCACTTCTTCCTTCCTTATAATTGAAGGTTCAGCAAGGTGTTCTATGGAGAAACCACCTTAAGGAGATCCTTACTGCTAGCCAATTTTGACAGAGCATCAGTGTGGGAGTTCTCAAGGCGGGGTACTTGTATCAGTTCAAACCTTTCAAAATTGGGGAGGAAATTCATAACTAGTTTCAGGTATGCTGCCATTTGCTTATCTCTAGCCACAAAATTGCCATTGACCTGGTTCATCACTAGTTTCGAGTTACTGTTGATGGCCAACATCTTCACTTGCAATTCCTTAGCTAGACGAAGGCTGGCTATGAGTGCTTCATATTCAGCTACATTGTTGGATGCTTTGAATCCAAGCCTCATTGCACAGTTGAGCTTATGGCTCTCCTGACTCTCAAAGACTACTCATATTCCTAAACCGACTTCTCTAGATGATCCGTCAACAAAGAGGTTCCATATGGGAAGCTCCACTGGTTCCATGCTCACTTCAATTTCAGGGGCCATGGCAAATTCAACAACAAAGTCAGCCTAAGCTTGGCTTTTAACTATAGCCTTAGGTTTGTACATTATGTTGAACTCACTGAGTTCGACTACCCACTTTAACAGCCTCCCCGAGGAGTTTGGTTTCTAAAGGACTTGCTTTAGGGAGAAGTTTGTCGAATGCTGTGGGCCTAGAAGTATGGCCTCAACTTTCGAGATGTGGTGATCAAGGAAAGAGTAAGCTTCTCTATTTGGGTAGCCCACCTCTGTTGGAAAGTACATTTTTTTGTATGAAGGAAAGTGCATTTTTTTGTAACGACCCAGGTCTCTATACCTAAGCTGTTAGCTTGCGTATTGTCCGCTTTGGGCAGGCCTATACCCACTTATCCCTCATGACTTTCTGTTGCGTCCCCCAGGATTCGAATCCAAGACCTCCATCATATAGGAGACTTAAGTTGAATCATGGGTTCGAATCCTGGGGGACGTGATAGAAAGTCTTGAGGGACGACCCAACCTCGCGCCAGAGCCGTCATCATATCATACGTACTATCCACTTTGGGAGAGCCTACCTAATTGGTACTAGGATTCGACTTAAGTCTCCCTATGATGGAGGTCTTGGGTTCGAATCTTGGGGGATGCGTCAGAAAGTCATGAGGGGTAAGATGGGCCTAGGCTCTCTTAAAGCGGATTGTAGTATGATATGATGACGGCTCCGGCGCGAGTTCGGGTCGCTACATTCTTTGTTTCCTCTCCCAAATATTTTCCTACTTGCAGAACTTTAGAAACGTCTTGGGGATCCAGTGGAAAGCTTTCCAGTTCTTCCATTGGAGTGGTTTGTGATTCAGATTCAATAATTCGAGGATCCAGTTCATCCAGGGCTACCTTTTCAGGTCGGCCCTTCACAAAAGCCTCTGTCATCTCGACATCTTCCCCTTGTACAAGGGGTTGCCCTTCTTTATGGGCTTCAAACATCTCAGTATCAAGGAGCACCATGTTAACTCCCCGTGGCTCAGCCTTTCTCAAAGAGTTGAGGTAACACTCCATTGAGCCCATCTGATCATCTCGGACGGTGGCTATTCCTCATTTATTGGGGAGTTTCATGCATAGGTGATGGATGGAGGTGACAGCCCATAACTCCTTCATGGCTGGCCTTCCTAGCACTCCATGGTATGCAGATTGGTGGTCAACTACCAAGAATTACATGTAGTGGTGTGCTACTGGAGGCGGGGTCCCCATTTCAACAGCTAGGGTAATCCTTCCTCTTGGAATAATGCTATATTCGGTGAACCCATACAAGGGAGAAGTCATAGGGTTGAGTTCATGTTCTACCGCCATCTTATCAGAAGCATAACTGAATAGAATATTAACTGAACTTCCGTTGTTTACTAGCATGCGTTTTAATCCATTTCGAGCCACCACGGCTCTTACCACGAGTGCATCGCTGTAGGGATAGTACACGTCCACCGCACCTTCCTGAGTGAATGTAATAGACTCTACATGCCTCATCCTTTGGGATTGATTTACTATATAGCTGGCCATATGCGGGGTCTTTGGCCTCCCTGGTGTAATTCTTTTGCGCATTTCTGGACTCACCTCCTACATGTGGCCCCCAATGATTGTGTTGATTTCTCGAATGGGTTGGTGTTCATTTGTGGCGACCAGGTCTCTCCTGGGTCATTGTTCGCCCTTGGGCTCTCCTTGTCCTCGTTTCTATCATACCGAGGCGAATGTCACCTCATCTCGCCCCTTCTTTGCGAGTTCTACCTCGGAGCTTCATCCTGATGGGAGTTCTCCCTTGTGCTACGAGGTCTGCTTCTTGCAGACCTGGTGGCCTCCCAACGTTCACTTGTATCATGGCCATGAAATCGGCGGAACGTGCAATAGGGCCGTGGTTCCTCTTAGTACCTATTTCTTGGCCCTCCGCCTCTTCCTCTATTCCTAGAGGTAGAGGGTCTTCCAGGACTTCTAGCTGCACCATTACCACCAAGTTAATATTTTCGTAAGCCAATGTTGGTACAACATTCAAAATGGCTGTAGCCAACGCCCGTCCCGAAGTGGAACCACTGCATGTCCGACCTAAGTCCATCGCTGGCCAACAATTTGTGAGGTAGGCGCTCTACTGATCTGCTTCTGGGGCGAAGGAAGTCCTTGCGCTGCCCTATTTCGATGATCAATCATCTCTTCATTGACAATTTCAATTCTCATCATCTCTACATTTTCTAGGCGAGGGATTCATGCTAACTCAAACTATTTGAAGTGAGGGATGAAATTCATAACCTGTTTGAGGTATGTTGTCATGCCTGTTTTCCTTGTTGTGAAATTTCCATTGACCAGCTGACAACTAGCTGGGAATTACTATTGATAAGAAGTCTCTTTACATGCATCTCTCTGGCTAATCTGAGGTCAGCAAAGAGTGCTTCATACTCAGCCACAATATTGGAAGCTTTGAATCCAAACCTTGCCGTGCAATTAAGTTTAAGGCCTTCCGGACTTATCAAAACTATTCCTGCCCTAGAACCAGTGTCCCCTAGAGAAACCAACGACGACAAGATTCCAAGTGGGAGGCTCTGTAGGTTCCATTACTACTTCCACTTTGGAGGCATGAGTAAATTCCGTTATGAAGTCTACAAGAGGTCGAGGGCGGGGTTCAAGGCCTAGGAATAGAATGAACATCCCTCAATATTGCACTTATCATCATTTTTACAGTCATGATGCAATAGACTATATGGATATATATAGCTCAACATCCTAGACAAGTGAACACATGAAACAACCAGAGAGATGACTGCCATCCTAGAGACCTGCCACCACCTAGACAGGATCAAAGGTTTAGGCTGAGGAGGCAAGATCCTCCCATCAGGGGCTATCTCCAGAGCGGAGGGAACGTGATAGAGAAAGGCCTAGAAAGGCACAACGACAACGTAAAAACCCCCAGCCCACCTGAAAGATGCTCCAATCCATGAAATCGATACGATTTTTGAAGGGCCTTACATTGGGGACAATACAAGTAACTCTCAAAGTAATTATGCTAGGGAGGCTAAGGACCTTCCAATAACTAGCTATATAGTGAGGAGTAGTTCTCAAAGGCTGATGCCTTCCATTACCTTTACTCAAGAAGACGCCGAAGGTATGCATTTTCTTCATTGTAACGCCCTTATAGTAAGGGCCGTTGTGGCCCGTAACGAGGTTAAGTGGATGTTGATTGATAATGGTAGCTCCATCTACATCCTTTTCAGAGCTACTTTCGCAAAAATGATTGTTGATCACGAGTTGACTCTAGTCACAACCCCCTTATATGGTTTCACTGATGACAACATCATTCCAAGGTAAAAGATAACCCTTGTTGTCGAGATGGGGGAGCCACCCAAGACAATTTTGAACTTCATGGAATTCTTGGTAGTAGACAATAGGTCGGCCTACCATGGGATTTTAGGTAGACCTGTCCTAAAGGATTTATGGGTCGTCACCTCTATCCATCACCTATGCATGAAGTTCCCTACTGAGTATGGGGTTACCACAGTAAAAGGTGACCAAAGAGAAGCAAGGAAACGCTACCTCAATTTATAAGAAAGGCTGACCCTAGGGATGTCAACATGGTGGTAATGGATGTTGATATGGTGGACGTCTCAGGGAACCAAAATTCCAATCGAGAAGACATCGAAATGACGAATGTCCTTGAGCATGTGGTCGAGAATGACGAATTGGACCTATGTATCATTGAATCTGAATCCCAAGCAATACCCGTGGAGGAGCTAGAAAGCTTCACGGTGGATCTTTGAGACCCCAGTAAGGCATTGCAGGTGGGAAAAGACATACCTTCGGAGACCAAAAGAGGCTGAAAGAGTTTTTGGTAAGAATCTTGATGTCTTGGTATGGAGGCATGAGGACATGGTAGACATTAACCCAAAGGTCAATTGTCCCTACCTAAAAATTGATCTTAATGTTGTCCCACATAGACAAAAGAGAAGGGTCCTCAACCCGAAAAGATATGAGGCCCTTAAGGACGAAGTACAAAAAATGATAAAGAATGGCTTCATCAGGGAGGCCATTTATCTGAAGTAGGTCTCAAATCTAGACTTGGTAAAGAAACATAAAGGCAAATGGAGGGTGTGCATAGACTTCTCCAACCTTAACCAGGCTTGCCCAAAGGATAGCTTTCCCCTTCCAAGGATAGACCAACTTGTGGATTCCACTGCTGGGCATGAATAATTGAGTTTTATAGATGCCTACTCAGGCTATAATCAAATTCCACTACACTCGATAGATGTGGAAAATACCTCTTTCATCACGGACATATGTATTTATTATTACAAGATGATGCCTTTTGGGCTAAAGAATGTCGGTGCTATGTACCAGAGACTTGTTAACAAAATGTTCACCAACCTCACTGGTAGAACCATGTAAAGCACCTGGATGAAAAGCTTAAAGGTGGACGACCATGTAAAGGACCTGGATGAAACTTTCCAAATCCTATGAAGGTATAGAATGAGGTTAAATCCCCTTAAATGTGTGTTCGGAGTTGCTTCTGGTAAATTCCTAGGGTACATGGTTAATCAAAGGGGTATAGAGGTAAATCCAATGAAAATTTGGGCCCTAATAGAGATGAAGTCTCCCACAAAGCCAAATGAGGTACAGACCTTGACTGGGCATGTGGCAGCTTTAAGCCTTTTCGTCTCCAAAGCCACTGACAATTGTCTCACATTTTTTAAAATCTTGAAAGGGGGTAAGAAATTTCAATGGACAAAAGAGTGTGAAGAGACCTTTCAGGGGCTAAAAAAGTTTCTAAGACAAGCCCCCCTCCTTTCAAAACCCAAATAAGGAGAAGCTTTGTAGCTCTATTTAGCTATTTCTAAAGAAGTGATCAGTGCTATTCTCATAAGAGAAGAGGACACCCACCAATTGCCTGTCTATTATGTGAACAAGGCTCTTTTGGTTGCTGAAAACCATTATCTCGACATGTAAAAGTTAGCTTTAGCCTTGATCACTGCGTCTAGAAAAGTTGATGCCATACTTCCAAGCTCACATGATACTCGTGTTGACCAACTTCCCGTTTAGGCAAGTGCTTCAGAAACCCGACTCTTTAGGAAGATTGTTAAAATGGATGGTTGAACTCAACGAGTTTGACATTATTTTCAAAATGAGAACAGCTATCAAAGGCTAGGCCTTCGCAGACTTCGTGGTAGAATTTGCCAACGTCCCGATAATGGACGAGGTCACGGAACCCGTGGAACTTACATGGAACCTATTCATGGATGGTTCGTCTAGGGATACTAGCTCAGGACCAAGAGTGGTTTTGATTAGCTCTGAAGGACACAAGCTCAACTGTGCGATGAGGTTCGGGATTAACGCTACGAATAATATGGCGGAGTATGAGGCACTACTTGCCGGCTTAAGGTTAGCCAAAGAAATGCAAGTGAGAAAATTACTCATTAACAGTAATTCCCAGCTGGTAGTCAGTCAGGTTAATGGTAACTTCGCAACTAGAGACAAAAGTATGGTGGCATACCTAAAACAGGTGATGGATTTAGTCGTGTCTTTTGGAAAATTCGAGTTGATTCAAATTCCACATGATGAAAACACCCATGCTAATGCTTTGTCCAAGTTGGCTAGTAGCAAAGACTCGGAACTACTGACGATCGTCCCAATTGAACATCTATCGAAACCTTCCACTTCCAAAGGAAAAGAAGAAATGTGGGTGGAAGGAACGCCTACGTGGATGCAACCAATAATGGCTTTTCTAAAAGATCAAATGCTCCTTGACAACAAAGATGAAGCTTACAAACTTAGGAGAAGGGCTACCCACTTTGTATTTCAGGATGACGTGCTTTACAAGATAGGTTTTTCCTTACCCCTCATTCGATGTATAGGGAAGGAAGAAGCCACTTACATCCTCCACAAAATCCTGTGGCAACCATGCTGGAGGACTCGTGTTGGCACAAAAAACACTACGGCAAGGGTATTATTGGCCCACTTTGAAAAAAGACTCGATCCAATTTGCGTGAAAGTGTGATAAATGTCAACATTTCTCTCCTATCCAAAGATAGCCCTACTAGGAGCTAACAGTGGTGTCCAGCCCATGGCCGTTTTCCAAATGGAGAATTAACCTTATAGGCCCTTTATCCAAGGGTAGGGGTAGCGCCAACTTTGCTATAGTTGCCATTGATTACTTCACAAAATGGCTTGAAATCGAACCTCTGGCCAAGATTACAGAAGCCAACACTTCTAAATTCATGTAGAAGAATATAATATGCCAGTTTGGAATTTCCCATTCGATTATCTTAGATAATGGTCATCAATTTGATAACAAAAAGGTCAGGGACTTGTGCGAGGAACTTGGGAGCAAGAAGCATTTTTTAACACCTCACCACCCTCAGGCAAATGGACAAGTAGGTTGTAAACAAAATCATTAAGTATACTTTGAAGAGAAAACTTGACATCTCTAAGGGAGCATGGATCGATGAACTACCATAGGTACTATGGGCCATCTGGTCTACAAGCCAGACCCCAATTGAAGAGATCCCATTCTCAATAGCTTACGAAACGGAAGCAATGAGCCCGGTGAAAGTTGGGCTACCTTCTCCCCGTCGATTGCAATTCAACGAGATATCCAATGATGAGTTGAGAAGGTGCGAACTGGATTTCCTTAATGAAAACAGGGACGAATCCCAAGCAAATCTAGCTACATATCAAAGGAAGATGACTCGTTGCTATGCAAGAGTTAAGAAAAGGTCCTTCTAGATAAACGACATCGTGCTTCGAAGAGTCTTTCTGTCCTCCAAGGAAACTAGTGGTAGGCACGTAAGGTCAAAACTAGAAGGTACTATATTGCATAAAAGGAGAGCTACAGCCTAGTATTTATTGGATAGAAGATCTGGATGGCAAAATGCAGCCTCACCCATGGAACATAGAGCATCTAAGAATACACTACTAGTAAATGGGCCCTATGGCTAGGGGACATTCCTAGCCCTTGTAAATATCTTGAAATGATTCAATAAAAGTACATTTTTGTTAATACATTTAAAGTTCAAGCCTCCCATGATGAATCTGAACGTCATGGGAAAAGCCTCTACATGGATGAACAATCCACCTTGTATTGAAACATGGGCGCCTCGAAGAAGATGATCAGATCCCAAAGAGAATTACCTCATTTGCAAGATAGATTGTTTAAAGATATTGATAGACGTCTCAAAATTTACAAACAAAGAAGAAATATACATTTCATTAAACAATGTAGTCCTTCACCGCCTTCTCACTTACTTTCTGAGCATCAGCATTGGCCTGCTTAGCTTCCTTCACGTAATGTCTTATTTGGGTCTCCAGGAACCCATTCACGTCCTTTAGCCTGATATTTTCCAAATTGGCCCTCTCTAAAGCTTCGGCCGTTAGCTTCTGATGATTGTTTGAAGTTTCAACCCTTTTGGTCAAGGAGGCAACTTCACACTGGGATTCGTGTACTTACCTCTTCAGAGCTTGCTAAGGCAGAATCTAATTTAGCTGTCTCTTCAACTCGTTAGGCTCTTAGCTCTTCAGCCCAAACTTTATTCTCTTTACCTCCTCCTCAGTTGAGGCCAACTTTTTAATTGGCTCCGGTTCCGTGTTTGGGTATTTTTTGCACTTTTTGGCACTCAAGGGTCCCCGAAAGCCCTGGCACTTTGGCTAGCCAGAGTCACCGTCCGATCCACCGCGTCGCAGGTAGAGATGTAGTTCTGCCACCTTTCAATCCAGAACTTATAGAAATTGGTGGTGCCACTACGAACTTTAGGTGGTAGCATCTCCATTACCGCTGGGGCGATCTCCTCATCCTACCCCGTGATGAGTGTTTTACACTCATGATATTTATGCCACTTAATTTTTTATTTTGTTATCCTTGAGAGAGTTTTAGAACATTTTAATGTGTGTTTTGATGTTGTGATATAGGATCTAATTGAAGGAAATAAGTAAGAGTTGGTAAAATTGGAGAAAATGACTAAATTGTAAGAGATCAAAAGTTCGGATACTAATGTGAAAATACTCAAAAGTTGTGTCGAACCTCAAAATGAAGATTCGAGAGTGCTTGGAGTCAATTGGATGAAGAAAGAAGTCAAAGGGGTCAAATATAGTCAAAGTATGATCACACATCACTTTCCAATCGAAAAAGTTATGCTCCAGATTTGTAGTCTTATATTGAGACTCATATTTGTCATAGTAAACATTCTAATTGGAAAAGTATATCTAAATAAAAGTTTTAGCCCTTAGCGTTATCTTTCCAAAACATCTTGAATCACCTCAATTGGACATCGGGAGAAAATGTTATGATAAAATTATTGAAGGACGTGCAGTGCAGTTTTGGGCACCGCAGCGCCGGGTTGTGGGCGCCGCACATTACTGAATTATTGAAATTCAGCAGAATTCTCGACACCGCAGGGCCCATATTGGTCGTCGAGGCGCCACCTATGCGAAAAATAGGTTTTTGATTTTTTTGGACTCTTTTCTTGGCCCAATACAACTCTAAACCTTCCAAGATTTCATGATGATATAAATA